>JAKWJA010001955.1:0-21117 GCA_027704765.1 Solanum habrochaites | reverse complement strand
ATAGACATGAACAATCATGGAAACCTATTTCAAAGTAAGGAACTCCCTCACCTTGGCTTCCTTTAGTTCACGAGGAAAGAACCTCCCCAAGAAGGCTTCATAATCCCTACCCTCCTTCCATTTGATCGAACCATGTTCTGGCCACACCATTCAGTTGGTATGCAGCCAATTCAATCCTCTCAGCATCAACCAGATGCATTATCTTCCTTGTTCAACTCCTCTATGAAGTTCTCTAGATCTTCAGTAGTGTTTGATATGGTGAAACTAGGAGGGTTCATCCTAAGGAACTCACGAATTCTCAAAGTATTTGCCCCTTCCTGCCGATCTCCTTTATGCTGCCCGACTTGGTTGGTCACAACCGGACTCAACATCCGGATAGCATCCCGGAATTCAGCATTGGTAACCTCTCCTTGGGGTTGCACCTATGGTGCATTTGGAACCTCTTGTTCCACAACATTTCTTCGTGGTCGACCTCTGAATGCTCTTCTTGGACGCATGATAATCTGAAAATATGCATAAGCATGAATTAGAGAGAGACTTTTAGAGATAAACTCTTCGCACGAAATAATATGAAAGAAGTGAAACATTCCTAAATGTCGCAGCCTCCTAACATAGATGTAGCACGCTTCAAAACGTTGACCAAGACTCTGCGAACAAGACTTCATAGAATCCCTAGGACTCTTGAACTTTGCGCTCTGATACCAAGTTTGTCACATCCCGAGCTACACCTTAGGCCGGACCGGCACTCGAAGACCATTGTTGGCCCTCAAGCGAACCCCTGGCCTGGCTACTTAAATCAGCGGAATATAATACCTCAACTTTGACACGAGAAATACATAATAAAAGGGAAATACGTCATGTCATAACTTTGGCCAGAATGACACTTGAGTCTTAATAACTGAAAAACAACTCCAAACTGAAATATTTTAGTCTACGAAGCCTCTAAACTGTCTAGAGAGGGATGTTGGGATAGACTCCACAACATCCTATAATCTAAGCTAATGTAGAAATAAAAAGATGTCCTCCAGAATACAAGGAGGCTCATCACAAACTATGAAGCTCAATATGGATCAACGAAGCACTGCATGTTGATCCTCGGTACTTGCGTCTGCATCATGAAATGATGCAGGCTGTAGTACATTAAATGTATGAGTATGTGAGTTGGAAAGATAAACAATGACTTAATCTTAAGGGGATTAGATGAACTTACCTTGGCTCTGCTCAACTCAAGAGTATTCTTAACTCAAATGATATACATATAAAGCTATTCAAATCACATGCAAGATATCGCCACTGTGGGAATTTCTTTAATCGACAACCATCATTATGAGCCTAAGTGATGATACAACGTCTTACTTCACGTTGCAAGAGGACCATCCTACATCTTGCAATCGGTATAGGACCTTACTCAACTTAGTGGATCCACTAGCTCTCCTTACATGATCATCTAAAAAGTGTGACACGCCAATTCTCATATTGGATACATGGTTTACATGGAGACTTGAACTAATATTAACTCTCATCTCCACATCCATGCTCAATACTACTCCCAAAAATGTACTTTAGCTCATGCTTTTAATAAAAACTTCCTTCCTTTGGGTTGAGATTATTTACTGAACCCATTAGCTTTAAAAAGCTCCTTTTTGGAATCAATGTTCTCCTTTTAGTTCAAAACTCTTTTGAACTTTTAGTTCCTCTCTTTACTCAAATGTTAAACATTTGTAAAACTCTTGGAATACTTAGGTCCCATATATCTTTTGAGAAATGAACTCAACTCTTGCTCTTTAATTAACTTGAAACTTTAACTCTTAGGGAATACTTAGTTCTCTTATATATTTTTAGATATGAACTCAACTTTTTACTATTTATTGACTTGAACTTTATGTATTCAAAACAAAGTGAAAACATTTGTGAAAGACTTTAGAAAACTTTATCTTGCCTTGCTTCTTAACTTCTAGACTTAGCTCTTAACTTCTTTGACTTTGACCTTACTTTCCTTTAATTGAATTACGGATTCAAGGATCATGATCCCATGTTTATAGATGATTTCATGATGTTTATATGTACCTTAGATTGTTGGAAACAACTAGGAATGAGGGGTACATCACTTAGGAACTAGTACGAAAAGATAGGGAAAGAATGGGGTTTCTAGGGAATCCTGGCGCTCTGAAAGGGGCAGAGCGTCATTGCCTGACGGACGGAGGCTGTCCTCAGGCACTCTAAGAGGCGTGGTGCGCCAGACCCTGACCAACAGACTCTGTCCTGAGGGGCTTTGGAGGCGTGGCGCCCCAGCATCCCCACAACGGGTTTTCTGACTTTCTTCTTTGTTTTTCATCTCTAAACCTCCCCAAACTCCCATGGATCCGACCCCAAACACTTAGGATCCCTAATTAACTTATTACCCAATGATTTAGACCCAAAACAATCCTAAAACATGGATTAAAACTAAGAGCGATCAACAACAAACCAATCAACAAGAACGTCAAACTTTCTTTCAAGATCCCACCTCTAACATGAGTTAATTCATGAACTTAACTGATTTGAATGGAAATGGTGTGTGGATGAAGTAACCAACCCAACAAAAAGAAGCCCACATACGTTAGGGGTCAATTCCCCGAAAATCACAGAAGCTAAATTTGGCTGTTCTTGCGGTCTTTCTCTTCCTTTCCTCTTTTCTCCTTGCTTTTCAAACCCTAGTCTTTTTTTTTTAAGTGCATAAAAAAGCTGAATGGAATTAGTTTTAGACCCCAACTGTCACCAAACATTTATATGCGCGGCGGCGTAAATGGTTTTTCCAATTTTAAGTGACGTATAATTAAGGGGATTATTTTAGCTTTCCGAGTCGCCCACGTGGAATTGGTTACAGTGTTTCCACGTACCCTTGTTTAATCCCTATCAAACGGAATGACTATCTATTGGTATGAGAACCAGTTGGGTAAGGAATTCTATTGACCGAGGGAAAGTATTATGGCATCCCGCGCCAGGCCACACTGCCTTTCTAGCCCCCCACGGTCACTTTCTGGACTTTTCGGACTTCGTAAAACTAATTTATGAATATATATATTATTAAGACGAGTATTACCCTCATTCTTTGATTTTATATTAAACATATTTAACAAACCATCCAATTTTTAGAAGCATGTCAGTTTTTTATACATTATTAATATGTTTTTATTATTCCTTAACATTTTGCTTGTTTATTAATTCTTTCTTTGTTTTTGTACTAATTTTCACGGTTTTTTTGTGTTAATTCCTATTTTATATTTTGGTTTTTACATTGATTTTCTTCTTTTTCTTTCTTACTCTTTTTAATATATTTTTTTAATGATAATAATAAATTATTTTAATATTTTAACACTACTTTGTATCTTTTTCATTTTTAAAAGTTTTTTTTTTTTTTTACTTTGCGTGTTACATTTTTTAATTCTTTTTATTTATATTAGCTATTTTTTATTTTTTTATTATTCATTTTTCTAATCACGACATTCTTCTTCACTACTTTCTGTTCTTTTCTATGTTTTTCCTCTTGTCTTTTTGGTCAAAATTATATATATATGTAGGAGGTTAATGTTTTACATTGTTTTTGTTTTATTTTTCATTGTTAGTATTTGAAAGAAAAAAAAAAGTAAGCTATATTATAACAATTCAATAATTATTTTTTCAATATAATATTCAATAATATTCTTTAGATGAATATTAACATTAGCATTAAATAATTTGCAAATCAAGTCTATCTCACAAATTTTCTCATTTTCAATATTATCATAAACTATTTCACTAATCTCGTATATTTAGGCACAAACAAAGAGATTAAATTGTAAACAATTAAATGATATTCACAATAAAGTATGCATACAAAAATTTAAGAGGAAAAAATAAACAAATCCAAAAAAAATTATGAGGGTATTGTCGGAATTAATTTTACAGATTATATGGAACATAAAAATCATTTAAATTAATTTTTCTCATGCTCGATTTAACAAATATATAAAAATAAGTTTTTTTTAAAAATAAAAAATAAAAATAAATATATTTAATTAATTACTATGATTAATAGGAGCAAGAACGATTTCCAGATACTAGCCATAAAAGATTAAAAAACCTTGATATCATACATAATTGTTCTAATTTTTAACAATATCGCAACATATTACCGTATTTCAACTTCTATTATAGACGCAAAGGTTGAACCCACCTAGAACTTGATTAAATTCATAAATGCGACTATACAAGACCACATAATTATGACTATAATATTATCAATGAATATTGATGATTACCTGTGCGAAAATTCAAATTCAAGGAATGATATCAATCCTAACACGAATCCACGAACCTTAAACTGCAAAAACTCAAACCTTGTTTGGATTTTCAAAAAAAAAAGTGAAGGAGATGAGAAATCTTATTTTTGAGTATGTGTTGCTTCTTGTTCTTTGATTTTTTCCTCCCCTTTGTTCTTTTTTTTACCTCTGATGTCTTTTTTTTCTTTTTTTGTTGTCTTCCATGTTGTTGTAATTGATAGTGCTGTCTGTGCAGGGCGGGGGTGGGGGTGGGGGGGTGGGAACGAGGGGAAAGGGGGGGAGGAAGGGGCGAGGGGGGGGTGCGGGAGGGGGGGGGGTGTCTTTCCTTTCTTCTGGGGGGGGGGGGTGGGAGTGGGGGGGGAAAGGTGGGAAGAGGGAAAGAGAGAGAGAGAGAGAGAGAGAGAAAGGAAAAGGAGAGAGAGTGGCCGGGAGGAAATAAAGAAAGAACGGACAGGGGCAGGAAACAATTAAAGACAGAGGGAAAAAAGAGGAGGGGAGGGAAAGGGAAAGAAATGGAGAGAGACGGAGAGAGAGAGAGAGAGATGTAGAGGTGAGAGAGAGAGAGAGAGAGAGCGAGAGAGAGAGAGATGTAGAGAGAGAGAGAGAGAGAGAGAGAGAGAGAGAGAGAGAGAGAGAGGAGACAGAGGAGAGAGAGGAGGAGGGGGGGGGAGGGGGGGGGAACAAGCAAAAGAACTATCTACTAAAAATTATACTTATGTTGTATTCTTATATTCTTTTAAAAGAAACTAATTAGACTAATAAAATATATTAATTGAGATTGATAAAATTATTTATGCTCTAAAACAATGGTGTTAAAATTTAAAATTCGGTTCAAAAATTACGAGTCTACAAGTTTGCCCCTCTTTGGATCAAACACGAAGAGTTTTTAATGAAAAGAAGTAGACAAAGTTAGTTACAAGGTTTGGAACGAAAACTCTTATTTGAAAGATCAAAATTTGTATCGACGAGTCTTGTTTGGACTATCCTACTATCCGTGGTGAATAAGGGAATCGGCCACTTGTATCGAGGAGAGATGATCGGTGGGTGATGAGTTGGAGTTAGTAGACGGTCATAGAGGCTCCAGATCGGGCTCTTATCATACATTAACAAAAGTGTGAAACTATTATTCAAAGAAAAACAATGTATAAGCTTCTATCCATGACGCTTTTATCGAAATCTTCACTTGAATTTTGACGTTAAAGATATCACCTTGATTTTTGAGTGAATATCTTAAACTTAGCATTGGAAATGGAGGCTGAACTTGCCACTTAGACGGAAATTTTGACCTTCTTCAAAATGACAACTTGAAAAAAATGCTCTTGAATTAAATGAGTGCTTTTCTTGATAAAAGTTGATAGTAAAAAAGATGTGTGGGAAATCAGGGCTGCTACATGCACTGAAGAAGCTAATTCTAACCATCATGGAATTGATATGCTAAAACATTTGAAAAATTTGTTCTTGAATTCAAATCCGATCTCTCTTGAGGAAAACTGAGAGCCCACAATCAAACAAAAAAAAAAAAAGTTTTGGTTGCCCCAGTTTTCACTGGGAAAATTTCGTTGAGGTTATTAGCCAAATTATAAAATAAAACATAAACTTCGGCTAGGAAAGTGTTATTTCAGGAGAAAATAAAACAAAAATCTAGACTAGGAAGTGTTAATCCTATAAGGAAGTAATCTAATCCCAATTTATTCAAGGGAGGGTCCTGCTAGTCTATTATCAGGAGGGTCCTGCAAGTCCCATTATTCAGGAGGGTCCTTGCTAATCCCATATCCCCATGAGGTTTCCTGCTAAATCCCCTACCAGGAGGGATCCTGCTACTCCCATTATCCAGGAGGGTCCGGATAGTCCCATTATCCAGGAGGGTCCTGCCTAGTCCCATTATCTAGGAGGTGTCCTTGCTAGTCCAATTATCCAGAGGGTCCTGCTAGTTCCATCTCCAGGAGGGTCCTGCTAGTCCTATTATCCAGGAGGATCCGCTAATCCCATTATCCAGGAGGGTCCCTGATAATCCCATTAATCAGAGGGTCCTGCTAGTCCCATTATCCAGGGGTGGGTCCTTGCTATCCAATAATCCAGGAGGGTACCCGCCGCAATAAACATTTTCAACAAAATAATAATAACCAACAAACATGTGAATGCTATCTTCATTATTTGGAGTTCCTTCAAGGCGAATAATAATAATAATAATAATAATATAATTATAATAATAGAAAATAATAAGTAATAAGTAAATAAATAAAATAATAGTTTCCAAACCATGCAAGGAATGCTTTATTTTGAATAATATAGCCAACTTTATATAAATATTCAACAAGTCTTTACTGTAGGGTTTTCATTTTCGCTTCCGTGCAGACTAGGTTGAACGTCTAGGTTCCTCGAATCTCATCTTGAAACAACTGTGTCCCTGTTTCAACAAAGAAAATTTTGGTTTGAATAAGGTGTGGTGGTTTGTGTTTCCCTCTTGCGAACAAGGGCGGACCTCAAACACTTTATGACACTGTGGTTGTTGTACAACGGTCAATACTTCTTATTGATTGATTGTACTTTCATCCAAATTTGCTTATTTTGGGACCCAAATTCAAGTCTTTGTCACAACACTAATCGTTTAGCCTTAATAGGATCAGAGAATTTGAATTTCAACACTTGAAGATAGATTAAATCAGTAGCCTGATGCTTTAATTTGCCTAGTACGTTTAGAGACTTGGTTAGCGAGTCTTGAAATTCCTTCCTAGTTTTCTTTTGACCCCCAAGGACTCGACTCAAATACCATACCAAAAAAAATGACGAATATATATATTATATTATTAAGAAAAATACGAACTATATGAGAAAATAGAAAAGATCGATGAAGACTTCTTTTTTTTTTAGTAAGAAAGAAGAAAGAAAAACTTATCTGAGTGTGGAGCCGAGTGAGGCGAGCCCGAGTCTACTGATCATGCCATTGCAATTTATTGATTTCCAGACCTTGTATCCAATGATTCATCAATCATTATTGATTAATTCAATCGTGATACGGAATCGAACCTTAAATGAAGCCATAAATTATTCTGAACCCTATACAACTTTGTATATTCACGAAGGTCTTGCAGATAATACTCTATCATGTTAATTGTTCCAGCTCACCACGTCCGCTTTATGGTGCATGTCAGAATTTTCACCAATAGCCTCTCTAATTTCACTCTTTTTCGCCTTACGGTGCCCACTAAAGGTTCTTCACCAAGAAGACGCTCTCAGTTTTATTCTTGTTACTCACATTTTTTATGGTGTCCATTCCGGATTCTTACCTATCCTTAACCCCCCAACTTACTCTTGACATATCAAGGGTGTTTGATGCCCCCAAGACTTTTTTTGTATTAACCTTTAGATGAGGGGTTTTGATTTTGAGCTTTGAGATGAGGACCCGAATGAAATAAACAAACGACTTTTGCCCCAGTATACTACAATATGAGTTTTTGGATTTGTATTTGAGTGAACCAACCCAATATTAGGGCTTTTGCTACGTATCCTGCCGAACAAGAATCAGGTAAACGTTAGTTCATGCAAGTTTGATTTGTTTTTTTTGTTTTTTTTATTTTGAAAGTCAAGGACACAGCATAAACCAAAGAGATCCCATTGAAGCAACCCTTGAATGTCGAGCCAAAACATGGGGGTTTCTAATGTTGAAACTCAATCATATGTATATCTTTTCACAGCATCACCCAATTGACGAAAATTATCTGTCACTTTGACCTCTATATTTGCTAAGTTAAAGAGCACCATTGGGTAGTACCCTTTTAACAACGAAATGGTCTCTCCACTTTGGAGAAGAAACATTTGCTTTGGTACATTTCGCATGATGTGGCCAAATGTTGTCTCAACACTAATTGACCCTATTCAAAATGTCGGGACGCCACCTTTTTGTTATCGCCCGTGCCATTCTTTTCTGATATAATTGGTCCATGGACATACGATGTCAGACGCTTCTCATCAATCAAACTTATTGCTCTAACCGATGTTTTGATCCACTCATCATTCATCAATTTATAGCCTCACAACACTTCGTAAAGATGGGATTTCAATGTCTGCAGGTATAACTGCCTCAGTCCCGTATACCAGGTGATATGGAGTAAGCCTACTGATGTCACGACTGTTTTAGTGCGATAACCCAACAAAAGCAACAAGGAAAAACTTTTATGCCAGTGTCGAGAACTTTGCCACCATCTTACGAAGTTATCTTTTATATTTTTGTAGCAAGCTTCTAAGCCCCGTTTGCCTGTTTGGGGTACGGTAGTCGAATTTCGATGATCATCTTAAAGTGGTGGGCATACCATACCTCTTGCATAAAGGCTCGGTGCTGAGATTCGCGGAGTACAGTGATAATAAATGGAATCCAAATCGACCAGATGAATGTTGAAATGAATAAATCCACCCACGACATTCTTCGTCACTGACTGGAAAAGTGTAAAGCCTTCACCCACTGTTTAAAATAATCCAATAGCACACCAAGATGTGAACATGTGACCCATTCATGCTGTTGGTTCTATCGGTCCAATCACATCCATCCCCAATGCCACGAAAGGCCATGGAGCAGACCATGCATGCTGCAACTCAGAAGGTGAGAGAGGAGAAAGGGAATGTATCACATCACCATGTATTTGGACATTCAGACATTTACGGAAAAAATCGTATGGAATCCCCGCATCCATGGTGAGCCAATAATATCCGCTGTTGAAGTATCTTTTTGGGCACTAGAACTATCCATCATATGAGGGTTCACAAACTCCTGAGGCTACTCCTCAATATGATTGTTTTCTGGCAGCCTCTTGAGCATTACACACCTTAGAAGACCTAAATAGAGGGCGCTTGTGGCTGTCTGTCTTAGGGTAAAGTTATGCTTCTCCGCCTCTTAAGAAAAACCCCTGGCTAGTCGTCGAATAGTCCTTTTGGATTACTAGTTACATTTGACGGGACATTCTCCAGAATGAAGATATGTTGTGATTTATCATTGAAACCAAGGCCTTACCATCAAATTCCTCCTCAATCATGTGGCATAGGGCATGTTGATCACGAATATGTATGTATTAAAGGCCGATGTGGGCAGTATAGGTGTTGGAAGCATAAAAGCTAAAAGGGGGTCCAACAACTGATCTGAAATCTCATTGTGCCATCCTCCTGGAAATGTGTCTAAACTTTATAGACACGAAACCGTTGACAAAGATCTTGTAAACAATGTTGATATGGTATGAGCTTTTGGGGCTCGAGTTTCCCATTATCCGTGAATTTGAATGAACTAAATAAAGTCTTGGAGTCCCTAAACACTTAACAATTCTTGTGAATGCCATTGTCACAGCTAACCTCAGACCCAAAAATGCACGCTTCATTACTAGACAGATATTAGTACAATAAATCTAAAGGTTTGGGCTGTGATTTTAGCGGTAATATTCCCCTGATTCAGATTATACAGAAACAGCTCCTATTCCAACTCCTTTCATGTTAGAAAGGCACCATCAAAGATAACTTCCACCCTTGATCGTTATAGTGAATAAACTTCAGCGATACAAGATAATCTCTTCATCTGGAAAATAGGTTTTTTTAAGTGGTCAATTCTAATCAATAGGGTTCCCTGCAAATGATCTGCCAATGCTTGATGCTTTCATTGCGGTCCGAGTAAATAGATAATGTCAAACTCCCAGGTGAGCAATAT
The DNA here is from genome assembly GCA_027704765.1 of Solanum habrochaites. NCBI lineage: Eukaryota > Viridiplantae > Streptophyta > Magnoliopsida > Solanales > Solanaceae > Solanum > Solanum habrochaites. Next base: position 11,130 of record JAKWJA010001955.1, on the reverse strand, counting down.
TTACCATTTCGCAGCCTGCCTGTGGCATCGGGCTTTTGAAAAAAATATATTTCAACGGATCCCATAGAGAGAGAGAGATGGAATAAGTAGTGTACGATGACCAGATAATTGTTTCAACTTCTGTGCTACCCAAGTTAGGCAACAACACGTCTTTCCCTGAAGAAGGGTTTTACTTGGCTCGTTAAACGGTAAAACTTCTTGCTTGAGGGGGTAATAAATGCCCGCTCTGTATTCCTAGTGTCATTCATGCTTACCCAGTACACAACCAAAAGAATATCAGTACTGACATATACAATATAAAAGGTCCCTTCCCGGCCTCGGTGGGGGGGAACCAACACAGGGGATCGATAGGTAATCTTAATTCTTCCAAACGCTTCTCAACATTCTTCGGTCCATTTGACTGTGGCAGTTTTTCAACAACTTCTTAAAGATAAGCTCACCATGTGTTGTGAGTTGAGGCATGAATCTGCCTGATATAGTAACCTTCCTAGGAAGGCTCATAACCTCTGTTTGTTCTTTGGACGTTGCGGTGCAAATTCTTGAATCGCTGTATTTTTGAAGGATCCAACTCGATACCGCTTCGACGACTATAAACCCCAAAAGTTCCCCGATGGTATCCAAAATACACAGTTTGCAGGCTTAAGCGTGAGATTTATACCTGCGGAGCTTTACGAGAATCTCTTTACAGCTCGTTCAAGATCTCACTGTTTTTAGACTTAAATGATAACACCAGACCAATAAACTCGATTTCTATAATGCCATCATATCGTGGAAATAATGGTTGTCTTGTCTTCTCATATAAGTGCCCCTTTGCATTTTTAATCCTTGGAAAAAGGATAACACCCGATAACAATATGTACCCATGGAGGTGATAAATGGGTTTTTCTACATCTTCTCATCCCATAATAAAATCGGTGGTAGCCCGCATAACAATCCACAAAAGATGCAACCTAATGTTATGTTTCGCACATTATCCAATAAAAACATGGATGTTAGCAAAGGAAAATCTCTTTTGACTTGCCCTTATTCCCAAATTCAACGATAATCGCAAAAATTTGAACTTTGCCGTCTTTTCTGAGGGACGGGTACGATATTGGGCTAACCAAGAGAAATATGAGAGGAACTGAATGAATGGCCTCAATTTGTTTTGTGATTCCTGTAATTAGTACACTCATGTCGGTTTTGAGTTTTCTCAAACTTAGCATTATCGGAGGAAAATGGAAAATAGGATCAAATGGCAATTTCCGGCGAAACAACCATGTCAGTGTTAATCCAGATGTCATTCATAAGATGACGACAAAAACATCTTGTAATCAAACAGGGCCTGCGATATATATCGTCCTTGTGATGTGAACAGGTACAACTTATCTTAGTCTTCCTTAATTAATTTCCTGATCCCCCAAATTTATAGTCTCAGTTTCTACTAATGTTTGGATTTGACTTACTTACAAAATGATTGAAATCCCTCCTTACTTCTTAAAATACACTCGTTGTCTTAATCATATTTCAATTTCTGTGACTTATTATTTCAAGATAGGTCGAAGAATTAGATTGGATATTAAGATGATCGGCGGAAAAATTCTGAATGAAGTTAAATCATAGAATCGGCATAGAAAGAACTATAAAAAGAGACGAACAAATATATTTAGACTGAAATAAATATGGAATTACAGTCCTATTGAAAAGGGAAGAATGTTTGAAATAAAACGACAGATAAAATCCCAAATTCAATCCTTGAAGTAACGGATATAAACAAGAAAAAAATAAGACGAATACCAAAAGAACTCGTCTTCACGGGGGAGGGATGGTTACCTCCCAATTGTTTAGTTAATTGATAATGAAAGGGAACAAGTCGCCAATGGACAAGATCACTGGCTAGCAGGGAATTTGAATCACCGTAGTTCCCACAATTCATCTCGGAAACATAAACAAATCTTGGACAAACTATGATCATTTTTCGCTAACTTTCATCACGGGCTTGGAAAAGATTGATTGATAGATTGTTGGGCGGGGCTGGCCTTTGATTGAAAGATTTGCTAGATGGTTGTATATAGCGCTTGGTAAGGACCATACATCTCTCTTCCTGACTCTTTGCCTTCAGTTTCAATCGACTCTAGGTTGGTAGCCTATTGCACCAAAGTACCGATGCTCTTTCGTAGACTCACGGATAAGCTTTCCTTGCAAGCAGACTAAGCCTTTCCCGGCTCAAAACCCAGTTATCATCAAATTCATTCACCCACCATAAGCACGAGAGGTGCATATTTGGTTGTGAAATGACACTCCCGTCGGGGAAATGCTCAATAACCACTACCTCAAAGCTTGATAAAACTAGTGAATTATTCTCATTGACTAAGCCTGATAAAAGGGAAAGAAGAGGTCTTTGTAGATTGACAAATCCCCCTCACCATGAAACAATACTCTTGTCGTTGTGTCAAACTTAATCCTTTGATTGCAACGTGTGACGTGGGACTGCCTCCAGCCATATGCACCCATGGCCTCCCCATACAATAGATTGATAGGACGCGTTGATATTCCAACATTTGAAAATTCACAGCGAAATCCATAGGCCCCATGGTTCAGTACGAGCCTATCCACATAACATTCTGTTTGATCCATCAAAAGCTCTTGTCTACACATACATGTTGGGTCGGACCTTTTCAGCCATAAATTCAACCTTTTGTAGAGGTAGAGTGAATAAAAAGACAAATTTGCTCCAGATCCTCCCATCAATTAGAACTCGACCGTGACATATGAAAAGCTCACAACTTACAGTATATGGAGGCCTTGGTATGCCCGTACCTTCTTTGGGTAGTTCATAATCTGAAAAGGTGTGATGCGGTTTACCTCATAAATATTCTCCCAGCAATCTCTCTAACTGAACTACACTGTAACTGTACTAGGAACATGTGCGTCATTCAAAATTGTCATTACAGTCCTACGAGTCATCAGAATGTATATTAGCAAAAGACAACAAAGATATTTGGGCGGAGTTAAAGTTTTTCTTCATTGGCTCCACCACTAGAGAGTCTGATAGTTTCATCTTCCTTAGAAATTCCTCTGCCTCTCCTTCAAGTGAACGGACTCTTTACTTATTTGGTCATTTTAGCTTTTTCCTAAACTCCATCGGGCATAAAATCTTCCTGAACGGGTTATTCCTTATACTTCATCTATTCTTCATCAATTTATTTTCCTTGTATGTCACGACAGTAGGCTAATAGTTCCAAGGATATTAGCTTTGGGGTTAGTCAGTGGGAGCTGGGATACTGGCCCCTGATAATTCACAGGAGGAATATGGGCCCCTCGCAAGATCAAGATAGGCTTGTTTGACCTCTTGGAACAAACGATTTTGCCTCACCCTCCTTACTCGGGCTTGCCCAAACATCTTCAAGGGCTCCTTTCAAAGTTACTAAATCATCAAAACGTTACAGATGGCCCGTGTGGTTGATGGACCTCAACTTTTCTAATCAAAACACTTTTCGCCCCTAAACGGCATATTATTGTTAGATGATAAAAACACAACATTGCTGACCCTTCTCAATGCAGTTCCAACCCTAAGGATTTGGCTTTATACGGAAGATGCAAACGATTCATGGACCCTTCACATTTTCCAGCATGTTTGTTCGTCCAGTACGGCCTCGACAAGGATTTTGGATGATGTTGGAGATCCACTCGGACTGTTCAAACTCTATAATTTGGTTAGAATGTCAATCCTGAATGGCTTCCTTTTCAACTACTAACATCTCTCTATGTTCTGCCTGGGGCATTAGATAATATGCGCCAATAATGTTGCAGAATAATCAAAAATTTTTCTCGGGGGAGGAGGGATTTCGACACTATTTCTTCTCAATAGGACTCAAAACATTACGTCCTTAAGTTTTGGAACAAGCTAAGCATATCGCTCCCCAATAGGAGTGACACTCATCTTTAAACGCCATTTCCCTCTGTATGTGGTCTTAGGACGGGAAGGGAAGGAATTCTAGCAGTATTTTGATTGAATTGTCCGCCGCAGCGTGGTTAGGTGGTTGATGATGTGTGAAGTTGGGAAAGAAAATGAGTGAACAAGAAGGGCGGTTTTACTGGGGTGGATTTTGGCGTGCAATTGGTCGTTGCATTAAAACAGCCTATGGGAGTTGTATGGGACAGAATATTATGGAGTTTGGGAAGGAAAATAGTGTGTGGGTGGGAATAACCCAGAACAGAGTCCTAGGTCTGCTGATACAATAGCCGGCCAAATCCCGCCCGTCTCTTATACCCCTCCTAATATTTCCATGAACCATTTTGAAAGCACTTGTGTTGTGGCTTTTAAGGCAGCATTGACTTTTACAATCCTTTCCAGACTTATGTCACTTACCCACCATGTGGTTTGGTCCCCTACCTAAATAACTTCAGCGAATATCTTCCCTACGGCAGAAGAAATAAGAAAGGGAAAGCAAATATTGAATGCCGACAATGTACTACTTCAGTGGGTTCTTGAGCCATGGAGAAAAACAGGTATAATATCTCTGGACTCCGTCATCCGGTGGTTTTTTGGTTGAACCCTTAGCCAGCACAGCTTGTTTCCCTCCCATCTGATAGAATATCACGAAAATTTTCCGTCGGTCATTTTTCTCATTGTGGGCTAACGAGGCAGAGAGCTGGAACAAGTCAACATATATTGGCATTGCTGTACACAAAACATCGAGCCAAATCATCACATGTGTGCCCAGTTGGTGATATCACGATCTATGTGAACCATGTCTTAAATGCCAAAGCCCTATAAGCTTTCACAAAATAGCCAGAAGTAACTCTTCTTGCCTTCTGCCCCCTCAATTGGTTTGCAATATCGTTTTAGATGAGCTATCGGTCTCAGTTGAACCATCATATTTTTCAAACTTTGGAGTTTTAAAACCAGCAAGCAGACAAGTGGCCCATGAGGAAACATAACACAAGTCGAACGAGGACCTGACCTTTTGTGCCTCTACGTAGTCCTGTTGCATATCTCTTATACTTTCCAAACTCTCATTTGCTTAGTCCTTCTTCAAGGTTCCTCATTTTCTTATCCTCCTCTTAATTTTCGACAGGGTGAAAAACTATATTGATGAAGGTGGGGATTGAGGAGCTGGAGTTATTTTAAAGTGCCTCTTCAGAGTGTAACTCTGATCACGCCGAACTTGGGCAGAGGATCGCTGTTGGATTGATGCTGACCATCGTTGGTGCGGGCTCTGTTAGTCGGGCCAGCTGACACCAAAGAGTGGATTACTGATCAAGGGCGTTATTCGAGGGGAGACCATTAGAAGTCCCAGCAGCGACATTGAAGTGGTTAGCATAGGGGCTGAGAATCCAGGGGGATATATCGGCTCGTTTTGTCGACACCTGGATTAGGGTGAGACACCATATTTGTATAAAAACAGTCTATGATGAAGACGGTGGAGGTTGTCCACTATCCAAAACTCGTACATCTTGCCATTGTTGTTTTAACGGCCCTTAATATCTTCTGTTGTCCATCTTGTTCTTGTGAAGTCATCTGGTTTTGGATTCTCCTCATAATTATCGATTCATTCGTATTTGGGGTCCATTTTCTGTTTCCCTTTCGATATTGGTTTTTAAGGATTGTTACGTGATGCCAGTGTAACCACAACCCAAACACTACCTTTAAGCTAGTTTTGCTCTCTCTCTTCTTCTTTATTTTTCTCTCTCTCTCTTTCTGAATGGCAGTAACAAACCGATTAGTGTTTAAGACATTATGCACACATTGGAGTCCACATACATTAACCTTCTAATATGGAGGACCTTATGTTTCATCCCGGCTTACCTAGGTATTCTTTTCTTCATTAGGTTTTTAATATTTTATTCTTATTACTTATTACGTATTTATTTAGTATCATTTTTTAAGAGGATGAAGAAGAAAGAAAAAGAAAAGAAAATAATAATAATACTTAATTTGGATCGAAACCCCTGGGTTGCCTACGTATCATGTTGGCCGTCTTTGAATCAGAGACTTGCGTAGAGTTCGAGAAAAAATATTAATAATAATTTTTTGTAATTATTTTTAACTGAATATGCACATAAGGTGACCGAAAGAAATCATCATTTTCAAATAGTTTAAAAACAAGGATTTGAATAGAACAAAAAAAGAATAGTAACCTAGGACTTAGATAGATCTAAATGAAAAACATAACTAAAACGGAAAGGAAAGAAGAGAAAAAAAAATAAAAATATAAAAAATAAAATGGAATAATCAATACTAGAGAAAATAGGCCCTTGCCCCCCAAAGAACTGATCTCGAATCTCAATCATCTCCAAAGACCCTTATAAATCTTCGCCAACGCTTTCGGTAGATATGGAGCCAAAGCAGGGCCGTCTGACCAAACTCTCATTCGTTCTGGGGTAATATCTAGCATAACATTGTTGAGTATCCCTGCGCGTACGTCTGCGGTCTCGGTTCATCCATATTGTCATACAATTCTGTAAGTGCGTGAGCAGTATTAACTTCATGCGTAAAATTTTCCTTCTTTCTTGGAGATCCTATTTGAAGGTGGAGGATATCGCTCGGCTACTCCTTTGACATCTCTCAATCTCACCAGTCTGCCTGATAAGCACTGTGAAAGCGCTTGCTATTTCTCTTTCCCATTCCATAGAGGCTTTAACTGAGTTTGGAGTCTAGACTGTGAGACATAAGCTGGGCTTTCTTCTATACTCCTCTCCTGTTTCTTCAATAGCGCCATGTGGAATGACCAAGTCTTATTGTAAGGGTAGAATGTTTAGAGGGTGTTTCTAACTCTAACTTCAAATATCGCATCACGTTTGGGCCAAACTCCTCTTAGCGTTTTTGGTCTTACTTAGGATATCCAGATAGATTTGTAGCTTCTCGACATTTGAGGCGAGTTGAGTTTGCTTAATCTTAACATCAATTTCTGCTTCTCGATCTATAAGTACTAGTATTGACCCTTATGGATATACCTTAGGAAGGGGCTGATCATGAACCCAACTTAAGTATGCTTGGTCCACTCGCCTATAGTGCGATCCGTCACCATATCGTGGGACCTTGAGAGTAGCTCCCCCCCAAATCTTAAATATCCCTGATTTGGCCTTAAGGTATCCTGGATGAAACTCATACATGATTCAGCATAATCTTCATTGGGCGGGGTTATAAACTGGGCGCCAAGTTGTCGCATGACTCGAAGTGGCATGTAAGGTTGACACCTCGAAAGACCCCCATTAGGACAATGAACGATCGAAAAAGTCGACATGGTATATACACCACCATCTCTTCGACCGATTGGAAACCAATGATAACTTCCACACATCTGTCAGCAGTCAAAATATTGAGGTGTTGCTCCAAGCTTCAATACCCTTCGGAAAACGATAGATCTTTGATTATTCTCGGTTGTGACCTCCAATTATAATCATTCCATTCTCCTGTAAAGTCCACTGGCATAAGGGTGATGGACAATGTTTAATATCCATGTTGTAATAACAATGAATCCCTAAAGTAGTCTGTTCATCCTTGCAAATAGTTTAAAGCAGACGTAGATGTTTGCCAGAATCATTGGTACGAGGGTGATATAGGCTTTTTCTCAAAACGTTTTTGTTGTACTGAAATGCAGCTAAGTTCATGCTAATCTTTCCTCCCTTTTTGGAAAACCATGACTCCCCAAAAAAGCCACCACGAAGGAATCATAACTCGTGTGCCTTCCCAGGTTACAAAAGACACCCATTATTACGGAGTTTCTTTCCATTACAACTTCCGAATCCATCACTTTGCCATCATTTTGTAATAAAATCTAACGGAACCCATCCATTACGAGCCAAACAAAATATATCAGTCTCAAGTTAGATGCAGTAATTCTAGAAACCTCCTCCCATTAATATGTTTTGGTATCATAGGCTCTTCTTGTGAACGATCTTAACTTTCAATGAATGCCCCGATCCCAACGGGGTGGGGGTGAGTCACAACCAGAAAAACAGAATACATTCCTTAACGGGTCCCAAAAATGCACTAGTGCTTCTATAAATCCCGTCGTGGTCAACATACCAAAAGGCTTGTAGAAAATCACAAACGTTGAACTTAATTCCTAGTCAATGGTTTGCATATTTTCATACCATGTCTTCAAGAGCTGTTGGGGCCTATCCAATATCATTGATCGAGGTGATTGATTCTTCTCTTTGTCTCTGTCTCCCTTTCCATAGGAGTCATATTTCCCTATTTATATAGGGAAGACTAGGCTTAATAAAGTACATATTTTTAAACAAGAATACCGGAAAGGAAGAAATCAAACACACAAAAAAAAAAGTAATTTTTTTCATGATAAAAATATATTTTTTAAATAAGAATAAGTAAAAATCATACACACACAAAAAAAAGCAAATTTTTTTAATAAAATAATCATACACATACACCACACATAAAAAATGTAATTTTTTTTATTCTTATTTTTTTATAAAAAAAACATAGTTATTAAATGAAGAATGAGAAAAAACAAAAAATAATAAATAAATAATAAAATATAGTATATAGACTTATATAATATATTAATATAGTATATATTAAATATGATTATATATTCTATATATAAGATATAGATGCCCTTAACAATTTTTCCAAAACTAAAATAATTAATATATCGATCGTATTTTATTTTTTGAGATGAAACTTTTTCATCCCTTTATATTATAATATATAATATATATCTATAATCATATATATATATATATAGATATATATAGATATATAAAAAGCTTTGATGGTAATAATAGATTTTTCTATTGTACCGAGAAATATGAAGTTTGATAAGAAAAAACTTGTGTTAAATAAAGAAATTACGTCAAAACTGTAATTTGCGTATTTCGTTATAATTAATTTTTCATTATATCAGTCATCTAAAGCGATTCAACTATTGTATAGTTTCCCCATAATTCAACAAAACACAAAATAATGGACATCGATAGTCTCAAGTCGAGATATTCTCACTAGACAGGCTCGACCCTTGTGTAGAGCTCCCCATTAATTCAACATTATGCATACTGCAGATAAAACGAATCCTATTAGGGATGTCATTGGTGAGCTTGTTGACTAGGTAAACAAATATAATAGGGACTGGGTCTAGACTGGCCATAAAACGACGGGACTACTCGAGTCGAGAAGGGACAGCCTACCAGTAGAAGGGCTTTCTGGCCCTCACTGTGAGTCCTCCCATCCTAATACATGTGTTAATAAAATCCGTCCAGAGCGTTGCCGCAATCTCTCGATCTCAGGCTCGGAGCGTACAGGGTAATCGCATATTACGAATAAGTATCTCAGAAGACTCAGATGGATGCGCGAGGACAAAGGAAAAGACAGTTATATGAAGTTAACATATACAAAAGGGTTAAATAAGCAAACCAATAAACATATTATGCAATTAAACACAATATTCACAAAATCGATAAGTAAGTAAATACACAATAAAGTCATGTAGAAGTCCATGTTTACAAGCTCGAATTCTGGTGTCCCAAGCGGGAGTCGCAACAGAGATGTCACACCCCGTTTTCCGCGCGACTGGTCAAGGGTTTTTCCAATTAAGTGACGTTATTAAGTAGGGGATTATTTTAGCTTTTCCAGGAGTAGCAATTGGAATTGAGTTACGGTGTTCAAAGTCACTTTTTGTTTAATCCCTAATCAAAAGGAAATGACTCTTTAGTTTGGTTGCGAACCAGTTCGGGTTAAGGAATTCTATTGCCCGAGGGAAGGTATTAGGCATCCCTCGAGTCGTGGTTCTACCCGGTGCACTTATGGACTTTATGACTTACAAGTTATGAAGATGATAGTATTAAAACAGATGAGGGACCTTCCATGGCGTGGATGTTAGATTAAATAGGGAAAGAAATCCAGCCAAGGGGGAGAAGAAGGGCAAGGGGGAGACAGAGGAGGGGGGGAGGAAGGCCGGCAACAGGGGGCGGGGGGCGGAAGGGCGCGGCGGCGGGGGGGGGACGAAAGTGGGCAGGGGGGGGGGGGGTAACGGGCGGAGGGGGAGGGGGGGGGGTGGTAACAGGGAGGGGCTGGCGGGGGAGGGGCGGATCGCGGTGGGAAAGAGGGGGGGGGAAGGAGAAGAGAAATGAGGGGAGAGGAGGGGGAACACTGGACTTTTGGAGTCGGGCAAGGGGGAAAGGTGGGGGGGGACGGGGCGGGGACTGGGTGGGCAGTCGGGGAGGAGAGAGGAGGGGGATGGGTGGAGTATGGCGTGTTCTAATTCGAAATTCCTCGCACGGACTTGCTTTTATTTTGCGTATGTTTCCATTCTGGGGTCTTTTGAGTCATCATAGAGATATATGTAGGTAGGTAATGTTACATTGTTGTTTTTTTTGTTTTTCATTTCTTTATTGAAAGAAAAAAAGTAAGCATGTTATAACAAATTCAATAATATTTTTCAATATAATATTCACTAATCTTCTTTAGAGGATATTAACATTAGCATAAATAATTTGCAAATCAACTCTAGTCAAAATTCTCATCAATATATTCATAAACTATTTTCACTATCTAGTATATCTAGGCACAAACAAAGAGGATTAAATTTGAAAACATTAAAATTGAATTTCACAATAAAGTACTGCATACTAAAAATTATAAGAGGAAATAAATAAACCAATAAATAAAATATGAGGAGTATTGTCGGAATTAACTTACAGCATTATATGGAAAATACAATCATTAAATAATTTTGCTATGCTCGATTTAACAAAATATAGAAAACTAAGTTTTTTTTAAACAAAATAAAAAAAAAATAAAATATTATAATTACTATGATAAATAGGAGCAAGAACGATTTCACAGAACTGCATAAAGATTTAAAAACACGATACTATACATAATTTGTTCTAATTTTAACAAATGCCACATATTTACCGTAGTTCAATATTATAACGAAAAGGTTGAACCAACCTAGAACTTGATAAATTCATAACGAGACATAAATACCACATAATTTGAATATAATATATAATCGGAATATTGAATGATACCCTTTTGCGAAAAGCAAATTCAAGGAAAGATACTTAATCCTAACAATGAATTTTTTCCAAACGAAACTATGAAACCGCGAAACGTGACTAAAACTAAACCTTTGTTGTGATTTTCTAAAAAAAAAGTAAAGGAGATGAGATAATATTTTT
>JAKWJA010001954.1:0-20989 GCA_027704765.1 Solanum habrochaites | reverse complement strand
ATGTACCATTTTCTTTCGCACAATTCGACTTAGCTGGAACCATATCCTATCGTCTTTGTATCATATCATCGACTCGAACAATTTCCCATGACCAGTCATATCACTTAGCCGAAACCTATTTGCGACGCCTTCCCGGCGCTGGCTTCCTTTACTAGTTTGCACATACAGATCACTAGAAAACGAAACCATTCCTCCTCAATGTATAATCATAACAATTTGAACTATGTTCCATAGGCTGTAGATCACATGTCTGCAACCATGGTGTAACAACAATCAATGCACATAAGGCAATTCGCACCGATAATAAAGAGACAATACCGTACATTTCAAGGGAAAATCAAGTCCACATTTGGTTACAATTTAATCTCATCAATCAATCAAATATGGTCCTTAACAGACACATCACAAGTGTTTATTTTAAAATCCATACTAATCACCGAAAATGAAATTTTAGGATCACATGAACTTATTTTAAAAGATTTAGCACAAGAAATATCTTCAAAATCGCCTCCAATGGTGTTTGCCAAGCTCAAAATGGAAATGGGGCTTAAGTCCTGAAATTTGGAGCAATAACCCCTCTTGAGGTTGCACAAATACCGATTGTTTCACAATAGAAACCTCCAACTAGAAACTTGACAATCAGAATCGTTATTTCGGCCTTCGCAGAAGTGAAGGTCCGGATTGTGACACTTCCATCATACAAAAGCAAAAAGGACAGTTCCAAGTGCAACCTCTCACGAATTTGCGTACGGTTTTCTGCTAACACTGACCATTCTATAATCAGAAGACTTTTGCGCATTTATGAAGGCCTGCACAACATTAGAAAAAGAACTATCACTCAAAACCTCAAAATAAACACTTGAGATTTATTTAGAACTACCCACAATCATTAGATTAATATTGAACTTGTCTCACGATTTACTAGAAAAAACTGAAAATGAAACTATCCAAAAAAACAAACACGAAACTGAGTCTCTTGAACCTGATATCCAGGAATTCACAAAACTAACAACGCCTAAATCAATCTCCTCTGGGACCGCTAGAAATAACCAGACCATCTCCTAACCTAAAAGTCATCGCCCCCAAAAGCAAGTCGAAATCTTAAAAGTCCATATGCAACATCCCAACCCGAAGTTGTTCATACTCAAGGTCAAACCCCAAAGAGACTGAAAACACTTTTAATAACTTTAGTCTTTCAACCTCAATCTCTAAAAAAATCAAACGTACAACTTGCACAAGTCGAAATACAAATTTTAAAAACGCAATTCTCAAACCACTTGGGGGTCAACGTATTGGAGGGGAAAAGTTATACAATTGACAGAAAAATTTCCAAAAGGAAGACCAACTTGTCAGTACATAAGGTCACATTCGTGCTTATTTTGACTTAATGATCGTTCTACAATTTCTGTAGTCTGTAAAGTAGGATTAGTAAATCTTCCATAGAAAGGACTTTTTAAGGTCTCAGATAGTAAAGAGAGGAAATTCGTCTTGCGCCCTTAATTTTTTAGTTGTGTATACCATTTATCCAAACAAAAAGCATGTATATCATTAAATTGTGCCGTGTTCATGATTTCAAGTCAACATTAATGTCAGATCCGATTAATTTCGAGGCTATAAGTCCCTAGATCATGTGTATGAATACATTTTAGAGTGGTTCTTAAAGTCATACTCAGGTTCGAGAAGTCGAGGATTTTTTCTAACATTAGTGATCAAGTTGGGTCCTCAAAGAAATTGTTGATGTTTGGGGTTGAATTCACTTTTAGAAGTGTGGGGTCCCTGTTGTAAGAGTGTCGAGTCATTTTGGTGGTCTAAGGCTTGAGGTCAGCTCCTATAGCATATCTTGAGTTTGATCTAGTTTCGAAGTATCAGCCATTTTAGGATGGGGAGTGAATACGGAGGTTCGCGTTGTGTGTCGCGGAGTTGGTTTTTGGGCGTCGAAGTCGAGTCAGTTGGTCTAAGTTAGTGTTGAGTTTGGGTCCCTAGATCGATCGTCAATGTCGGAATCAGATCGAAGTTGGATTTGGGGTCCCAGATTCGATGACGGGGTAAAGGCCCTCATTTGAAAGTTGAGTCATTCTAGTGTTTGGTTCTTAATGCAAGTGTTCACTCACTCATTTAATTCGCGAGTTTCAAATCAGGTTAGAGATTCTGATTTCAAACTCTTCTCAAGTTTGAAATAAGATAGGATCTTGATTTAACAGTACAAGTGTGTCCGGTGAGGTATTGATCCGTTGGGTTTTAAGCTTTGATTCTGATCGAATATGAGGTTGTTTCTTTGTTCAGGTGGAAGCTCTTGGTTTTAGAATTCGAGTCAACTCAAAGTTTGAAATGAATCCCATTCAAAAGTCCGGGTCTCGGGTTTTGTAATGTTTGTTTTTGAGTTCAAAAACGCCAGGACTTAATGTGTGTTTCAAAATCATGATTTGGAATCGGGCTCGGTCGCAATTGGAAGTAGGGACCTGTGTTCGTCCCGTTAAATTCCATATTGAGATGGAGGTTTGGAGGCCATGGTCAAGGTTCAATTTCAGATCAGATCTTGTTGAATTGCGTCCTATACGAAAATTTAGGACAAGTCCTAATCCGTGTTTGGAGTCTTTTCCCCAATTTGAGTATATATTTTAAGTGACAATTCCGCATTCGGGTATCATGTTTAGGAGCGGGGTCGGGGAGTTGGTATTCAAGGATTCCGAAATCGTTTGTTGTGTCATGTTTTGATTTTCAGATTAGAAACAATTTTCCTAAAAATATATTTTCTATTCTTTAGCCAAAAGTAAAAGATATTTTCTAAAAGAATATTTAATTCACCAACCATGTGCTAGAAAGTATTTTTCATATTTTCTTTACTCACCAACCAAACATGAGAAATTAAGTTAGAAACTAGCTTATTTTTCAAATTAACATTTTCTAGGAAAACAGTGTCTTTATATCAACACACCAATATCACTGTTCCCTTTTGAAAAATGAAAATTATAGTTAAACCTCTATAAATTAATATTCGGTAAATGAGAGTAATCTCTCTAAAATCATATTTGTTCCTCCGGTCCCAACTTGGTCCAATGAAAAAACTTCACCAATTTTCGATAAATAATATTTCATAGACCTGCTATATAGATGTTAATCGGTCACATTAATATCATAAACTCAATATTCTTTAAAAATACAATAGACAAATTTCGTGAAATATGTGTAATCTATTGTGTTCATTTTTTCTTAAAATTAAAATCTACTGAAGCTCCTCTCTAACTTTCTCATTGCATCCAAGAGCTCTAATGTTTGTATTTTCGAACTGCACCAAAATTGTTAAAAATTCTAGATGCGATAAGTGTTTCCTTATCATCATCAACATTGCTTTTTCCGATAGTATCGAAAATTTCTTCTAAGCTGTGGACCTCTTAACATGTATATCGCTTTCACCTGGATAATCCAACAAGTTTTTGACATCCATTTTATTGTGGTAACTAAGATCATTAATTATGACCTCAAGTTCATGATTGACGTTTTCGCAAGTGGGTTCATCCAAATTCTTTGAGATTCAATCCCCAAACAATTCTAACAGTGACGAAGCAATTTGAATTTGTAATTTGATTGAACATTTATGGTCCAATAAAAGGACTGCAAAATTATAGCAATAAAACTTAATTCTTATTTGTGGATTAGTTTTGTCATAGTCTTCTAATATCTTATGATAAAACCTTTGTTACAATAATACATCTTGAAAACTATTATTATTCTCATGACCATAAGGTTTGAATAATAAGATGGCAGGTTTTGATATTAAATCAAAATTAACCTCATTAAATCTCAACAAAAAACATTCTTTAAATTAATAAATATAATTTATTGATTAAATAAATCATCTATCAAAATTAAAATTCATGGTCCCATTTAATCTTGAATTTTATAAGATTTTACTGTTATTTACCAGCACCCACTAGAAAAACAATTTAATCTTTTGCCTTCCTATTTTTTAGGGGGAAAATATTTCCAAGAAATTTTATTTTATGAATAAAATATTGTCATTGTTTAGTAGTCTTAAAAAAATTCATATCAATTGCATGTATTGTTATGTCCAAGTAATTTTACAGTAATAATTATCTTGTAACCTTGTGCGAATTTTTATTTCAAAATGTAAAATTTCTTTATGTGTTTTTTTCTTTCTATAGTGTTATAGTAGGAAGCATTGTTAAGTACATGTGCAATTCTTACTTCTTTTCAGCATTACTGATCTTGAAATATTTTTCCTTAACTCTAAAGACGCTTATTCCTTGTTTTCACTGAATTAAATAATACAGTAAAAAGAAAGTATTTTACCAACCATAAGGAAAGGAGTAAATTTTTAATATTTGGATGGAATGTATACATTAATCTACGATGCTACTATAGTAATTACTTTCGTTTCACTTTTAGTGTTGTCATCTTTTTTTTTTTGAGTCAACCTATAAATAATCTTTTACTACAATTTTACATGTATTTTTTCCCCATCATATTGTTAGCAAAATTTAAGTTATAATTTTTCCTTATAGTCGTTTTAATGACTATAAATCCTAAGTTGGGAATCTGAAAGCTAGGAGGTATGACGAATCCATCGACTATCTGGCTTCCTATTGTTCCGGGGACTGAACGTGAGTGACGACTCTTTTGCTAAAACAATTTTCATTTTAATGCGTTGCCTTTTCACTGCACGTTGCGTGGTGATCATTGTCACTGCCCAATTCTCCCCATACTTGGGTGGACTTGTTATGACAGGTCAGTGTATTCCTGTATGCCATACTTGGGAGGACTTGTTAAGAATCTAGTATGTAAACTGTAATATCCAGATCATTTTGTATAATTTCACTTGTCCTGATAAATGATTTTCTAATTTATTATATTGCGACATATTCTCACTTTTCAATCTTTGAAAAACTCTAAAATAAAGAGAAACTCATCAAATTTTGGTGCTATCATAGTGCCAGCTTATCGAAAGAAACAAGTTCCTATACCACCAGAAAACATATTATCAATAATTATACTACCAGTAGGTGAGTCGACTAAAGAATTTTAATTCCCTCCCTCTTTACTTTCAATATAGACATTGTTGAAATTTCAGCAAGTGTGGTATTTCAGATAATATAAATGACGTTTTCCTCCATTGTAAACCTCCATTAGAAATTGGTTTAATTGGGCAACACATATCAAAATGCACCATCTCAAACAATACTTCGCCCACCACAACTTCTTTTTGGAAACTGAGCACGATGTTGTTTGCCACACCACGTCTTCCTCATACTCCGTAAGGGAATGATAATTCAAGGAATCCTATCCACAGATTTTTGCTTTTGGGTTTTTTAATCCCCAAAACCCAAGTAACCCATGCCACAACCATTAACATGATTGAATACTCTCAATATTCATGGGAAATAACCTTTTTGAATTCATTTTCACAATGGCAATAGCTCCTCTATTAGGACTATAAATCTCACAAACACCTTTTCCAATGAGAATAAAATATCCCTTTTCTTGCAATTGTCCTACACTCGGTAAGTTTCTTTTAAAGCAGGAACATATATTTCTTCAAAATCATTCTTTGCTTTAATTTTAATATCACATTTTCCCATTGCATCCACAATAGAGCAATCACGAAGACTAACTTTAGAACGAAAGCTTTCATTTGAATAAGAAAAATAAGATTTACTCCCACTCATGTGGTTTACATGAGCAACCTGTTTTTTCCTACCCAAACATCTGGCAGGTACGTATACTTGGTGCTGTATTTCCTCAATCAGGTCTCTGTTTTCCTTTATTTACCAATAAATTGACTTCTTTTCTTCTCTTAGGTGGCCTACTACACAGCATCACATTGATATTGGCCAATTTATTGAAAATCGAATAACATCTATCTAGCTACCTTTGATTTGTCGACCGCAATACATTCCTCTGCTTGTCGTAGTTGATCATTGACCCTAAACTTTCTGCATCAATTCTCTTCCAAATCTAGTCCCACGCACCGGATCATCCCTCTACTACCTCTACCTCTACCTCTTCCTCTAGAATTGGAAAAAGTAAAAGTAGAAGATTTCAAGACCTGCTCCTTAGAAGTTGAACTGTGATTCATCTTTTGTTCATGTACCAATAAGGTGCTTTACAATTCATCAAGAGACAACTCGTTAACATCTTTTGACTCCTCAATGGAGCAAACAACATAATTGTACTTCAACGTCAAAGAGAGCAATAATTTTTTAATAATTTTTACATCATCATCTTCTCGTCATGGAACCTCATTTTGTTGCTACTCTATATTGTTCTAGCACAGTAACTAAAATAGAAAGCTATATATTGTCATCGAAGTATGATGACCCACCATTGAATGTGTTGAATATAAGTTGATAGTCAAACTAAGCGTGATCTGGATGTTGAGTGTCTTAACCTAAATCATGAAATGATATAGCTAAAAGTATGTGTCAGTACTTACAATGTGTTGAGCATGCAAGATATAAATATGCTAAGTTAAACAGATTATATAAGTTGAAAAATGCATAACTGAGCAATAATATATATGAACAAGGATATAACATGCATGAAGTATAACTAACATAAACCGAATGTCATGCCAAAGTACGAATCATAAAGATAACAGTTAAAACTGTAATAAGTACCTGCTAAAACTTTGTCATGCGCAGAGTCTAATGTGGGAGCTACTATTAACCAGCATAACTGCATGCAGCTACATGTACAAGTCCGATGGTATTGACCGCATCGAGAGCATCACTAGACCATTGTTCAGAATTATAAAGACATGACTGTGGCATGATCACAAACCGATGTCCAACAGAGGGATTAGAAATATACGCGGGCCACGTTGTTCTACTCCAACTAATATTTGTGAAGCTAAAATCACTAAATATGAATACCTGATGACAGACATTCTAGCTTGAGAAATACAACATTTTATATCGAGAATATAACGTTCGGAAATCTAAAAGCATAATCTGTTGGTTAGCCACAGCAATTAAAAAATCATGAATAAGGATAATTTACATCAAGCTGGGTTTTGATTTTCTATGTCAAGACATTATACTAAATTATAAAGAAACAAGTTTATTTAGATCAAAGGAAACGTATTCAAAATAAATCTTGAAAAACTAAAAATCCGAGGTATGAACAATATATGAGAATCTGAAGAACTAGTTAAATTCTAGGGACATAATGAGTTAAAGGAACCCACTAGTGATATCTCACATACATGGAGACAAAATCTAGAGATAAATAATTAGAATTTTGGGGCTGAACTTTGAAGAACATTGTTGCTTGTTCTTGAAAGAAACGGATGCCCATTTCTCTTCTTTTCGTTCTAATTTTGATGATTTTTGGAGAATGAGGGTTCTGGGTATGTCTAACTATATTATTTGGCTAAGACGGAGTAAAACGAAGTAGTTTATGCATCAAAGATGTAGTTTAAGTGCTCCAACGCGTAGAAAGACAAGAACGACCCTGCTTAAAGCGTGACGAGTTCCACTTTATGGGGGCTGTATGGCCGTACATTTGTAACCACTACTTGTCAACTGAGTCGTGGTTCTTACCTCCTGCCTGACTACCGTCACTATTATAAACTAACTTTTTTACTAAATATTGGATGTAGCAAACTCGATGGCATAGGAAAGAGGATTCAATTACTTTAGAATTTGATAGGTTATGCATCACCTAATTCATTTTGTGCTAAAGGACATAACAGTTTGAAGTTGACCCAAAAGTCATTTTTCTCTACATACCTACTGAACCTAATCTATGGAAATACTTGTGGTCTATAGGTCCAACTACAGACCATACTGGTCGGCCATGAGTGCAATAAGAGACCTCTAAATCTGGAAACCAATGGCGGGAACCCACTATGGTCCATGGTGTAACATACGGTCCATCGGTGGCTTCCGTTGGTTCTGACACCACATCCGAAAAAGTTGTATCTTTTTTCGATCTTCTCGAATCCAAGTGTTACACATATGATCATACGTATTGGATCTCCTCACCTTTTAAAGTACGCACACGATAAAAGTGCAAAGAACATACAATTAAGGTCGCTTGCAATATCTTCAAACTCTTACGCAATATCTTTTCTGTTACCATATATTTTGGAATTTCTTCATTTTTAAAATAAATTTTCTTTTACTTTTTTTAGGACTCCTTAATTATTAGTTCTAATTAGTACTTGTTACTAAATATTTTAGGAATACTTAATTATTAAATTTCTTAATACATCTTATTATTTATTTTCCACTTCTTCTTACCATATAATTTAGGACAACATAATTTATTGATTATTAATCACCTAAATTTTCTTACCATTTATTGTGGGACTCCTCAATTATTAACTTTCCTCTACTTTTACCATATATTAGTTAATTTCTTCCCTTACCTCATTTAAGAATCTTGATGAAATAATATTTTCTTACTAGTTTATATGACCCTCTACTAGAACTATGATTTGGATGCTAAATTTTTTACATTTGTAACACCGTACATTAATGAATTTTCCATATTTGAAGGATTTTGAATTCATACCATTGTCTATTTAATAGATTCATTCTCTTCATTCTTACCTCAAGTAAATTTCAAGAACAGAAACATTATTTCTAGTGGGAAAATGGATGCTTTTGCAATGAAAAAATCATGTTCTTCTAAAGATTCTAGCAAATCGCCAGGCTTAGAAGAATCTCATGAAGTCACACAACACAAAAAGATGAAAGAGATATTATGGTGGACTCTCAATGAAGACAAATGAACTATAATCTGTAGAACCCTTTCTTTATATCTACAAGTACATAATGATTAACAACAACACGAAGAAAGAATATAAATTTTTCAAACCATGAACTCATTAAAGAACAAAATAGTGGAAGGCTATCACTGGAAACAGCTGAATTATCAGAAGTTGTTGAAGAACTTTAGTCTCAAAGTCAATAATTGTTGTCAACAACATGGGAATATTAATTGTTCAAATCTTGGAACTAATCCTTTTTAATTCAACTTGCAAATCATGTTATTACTATTGAGTCTCATGAGCAACACCAACTACACAGAGGCATCATCAAAGCTAAAATTTTCCTGCAACTTCGCAAGAAAGAGTTTTCCAATAAGAAAGCCCTAGGGGGACACCAAAATGGTCACAAACAAGACAGAAAGGGCATTCTCCTAAAGGAAAAGACCACTTTTTTTGATGTTGTTCAAAATCCTTTTGACCTCCCAATTATCTCTCACTATAGCCCTTACTCAATTTTGAACTCACACACACCATTTCACAGTTCTTTTACCAATCAATCACCATTTGGTGTTAATGGAGATTCTTATGTCATTCATAACCCTACTTTTTATCAGACATGGCCATGTTTTTCGAGATAGAATTATCGATTTTATCCAGTAAAGTGGTCATCAAGCTCATTATTTTGTAGTATAAAAAATCTCCTAGTAAATAACAACAATGATATGATTGGAAGTAATTTGATGCGTCGGAGAATTCCCTTATTCTAAGCGAGCAAAATTAGTGCAAAAGGTTTGAACTTCAACGAATTACCAATAAATATTGATTATAATCATTGATGTGAACTAAGTTTATGCCGATTGAACTTAGAACAAGGCTTATGCGCAAGAATAATGAAGACTACTAGGCGCTTGATTTAGATCTCAAACTTTAATGTTAGTTTTCAACTTGCTTTAAATTGTTTTTTTATTTTCCTTAGGTTTAATTTATTTGTCCTTTGCTTTTATTAGAACCAATGGTACTATTTTAACAATTTTTGTTAAACTTATTAAATAATTATCTTCATCATTTGATCTTTTATTCTTTTTTGATATTTAAAGCTTCATGTTAGACCTAAGATATTTGTCGCCTTTATCTTTTTGTATATTTTTATAACTAGACTTTTATAACCTCAAATTGTAATTTACATTTGTTTTGAAAAAAATTGTTTATATTCAAATCCACAAAACGACTATTGAAAACAGGCATAGTTGATGTTTTTCAGCCTTTTGGCCCTCCCAATTATCATCCTTATTATTACCCTTACTCAAATTTCAACTCACATGTCATTTCACAGGTCTTTTACCAATTAATCATCATTTGGTATAAAAGGAGATTCTGATGTTGTTCATAACCCTACTTCTTATCCAACATGACCATTTTTCAGGATACAATTATCGATTTAACCCCGAGAAGTGGTCATCATTACCAAGCCCATCGTATTTTAGTACAAACAATCTCCCTAGGAAATAACAACATTGATATCATTAGAACTTGAGTTGATGCATGTGTTGAAGAATTCCCTTGATTTTGAGAGAAAATATAGTGCAAATGGTCTAAATATAATGGATTCACCAGTTAATATTGATGATAATCTTGGTGGATAGTTATCTGCAAATGAAATTGGAAAAGGGGGATGCAGAAAAGAATTATGAAGAAGAAGAGGAACTTGATTTAGATCTAAAGCTTTAATTTTAGTTTCTAGCTTGCTTTGAATTATTTTGTTACTTCACGGAGGTTTAATTTATTTGTGCTTTATTTTTATTAGAACATATAGTATTATTTTAAAAATTCTAGTTGAATTCATTAAATCATTCTCTTCGTCATTTGTGCTTCTTTTATTTTTTGGAAATTTTAAATTCATGTTAGACCAAAGAGATGTGCCAGTTTTTTTTTTTTTTATGTGTGTGTGTGTATCTTATTATAACTAGATTTTTATAAGCCTAATAGTAATTTCCATTTTTATGGAAAAAATCATTATATTCAAAACCATGAAATGACTATTAAAATAAGCATAGTTAATTCAAAAAGAGAAGGCAAGATTTAAGATAATATAAGCAATTGATGACAATTTTGATTGAGATGTATTTATTATTGTTTTTGTATTGATCCATGAAGTGTAAAACCTTATTTTGGAATACAACTTTAATCTGCTCTTGAAGGTTCTTAAAGTTGACATTTATTACCTTAAAGAGTATTGTGGCACCGAAGACTTTGGTAATTGAATGATTGCTTTCCTGGTCGAAGCTAGGGGACACAAAAAGTTCATTCAAACCCTTCCGCTTGAACTTCCATTATATATTATTAGATAAAAAATATATATATATATACATAATATATAATATATATAATCGTATATAATATATATATATATATATATCTTCCTACATTTTTATTGTTTTGCATGATAGTTTCTTGGGTGTTAATGTTATGATGAAGAATTTATCTTCACTTCTTTCTGTTTCCGAGCCAGATTTTTCACATCATGGTGCCAGAAACTTACTCCATATCATAATAATAATTTTATATTAGTAAACTTGTTAAAACCACATTGTGCTATTGACATACTGAATATGAAGCACTGACAACACCTTTTTCTTGGGCGCAAAAGTCATGCTCAACAAACTAGTTTTCTAAGGATAATAGGATCGGAGAGGCAACTTATTCATTCCTAATGTCAAATATCCCGTGGCCGTGTAACTTGGAGGTTGTGAGCTATTGGCATTTGGGACTATTGATTTCCTCTTTTATACAATGTCTATTTTTTAATCTTGTTTCAAAAGGAACTTGTTTGTATAACAAGTCATTTTGTACGTAGATTGGCTTTTACCGTGACAATGTTCCTGAATTGAAAATTGTATTCGTGTCTTTTTATGTTACTTTTGAGCCCATTTTTGTATATTGTGTATCGTAGTTCAAACTACTATGCTTACTGACCCCTATTCTATAACTAATTATATTAATGCTTTGCTCAGTTTATTTTATCTTGTTACCATCTTTTAATATTGGGGGGCTTTGGTCTTATCTATGGGGAGGTTTGCAGGCATTAACTTTTTGGTCGTGACAATTCTAAAAATGCCTATTAATATATCCTAAATATCAAATATAGATATGTGATTATATAATGTAAGTTATTCATACAACCATACTTATTGGATCCTTCACCTCTTACAGTATGCAAATGACAAAAGTTCAAAGAACCTACAATTAAGGTCAGTTGCAATATCTTAGAACTCTTACCCCATATATTTTCACTTACCATATATTTTTTAGAATTTCTTAAGTTTAAAAATATATTTTCTTTTACCATATATTTTAGGACTCCTTAATTATTAGTTCTCCTAATACTTGTTATGATATGTTTTACCTACTTAATTATTAAATTTTCTAATTCATATTACCATTAATTATCCACCTCCTCTTACAATAAATTATAGGACAATGTGATTTCTTAATTATTAATTTTCCTAATATTTCATACAATTTACTTTGGAACTCCTTAATTATTAATTTTCTTAGCACTTCTTACCATATATTTTCCTCTTTTCCTCTTCACGCATCAGTTGAAATCAATTAATGGAATTAAATATTTTTAAGCCAAGTTTGAATGATACTCTACAGAACTCTGATTTGTTGCTTAATATTTACATTTGGAATACCATACATAATTAATTTTCCATATTTGAAGGATTTTGTATTTTCATATTGTCTATTTAATAGATCCATTCTCTTTATTCTTATCCCAAGTACATTTCAAGAACATAAACATTAGTATAGTGGGAAATGGATGCTTTTGCAATGACCAATTCATGTTTTCTAAAGCTTCTAGCATATCGTTAGCCACTGAAGAATCTCATAAAGTCATCACTAATACAAAGAAGATGAAAGCGAAAATTATAAAAGATTCTCAATTGAAGCCAAATGAATTATCATCTCGTAGAGTACATCTTGATCTCAAAGTCTGTAATGATTACAATAATGAGAAGAATTTAACACCGGCTCATGCTATTGAACCATCCAATGAGAATACTCCCACGCAGAGGAGTTCCTCAAAAACTAAGATTTTCCTCTGCAAAAGGCTTTTGCAAGAAAGTTTTCCAGTTGCAAGCCTAGGGGGACACCAAACGCTCACAACCAAGAGAGGGCTTGGTAAAAAGGAAAACGAACTTGTTGATGTGTTCAGAGACTT
The DNA here is from genome assembly GCA_027704765.1 of Solanum habrochaites. Lineage (NCBI taxonomy): Eukaryota > Viridiplantae > Streptophyta > Magnoliopsida > Solanales > Solanaceae > Solanum > Solanum habrochaites. The sequence continues at coordinate 8,030 of JAKWJA010001954.1, read as the reverse complement.
TTACCCTCTCCGAATTATCATCCTTACTATTACCTCTACCAATTTTCAACTCACACAGCACCGTGCCATTTCACAATCTTTTTCCAGTCAATCCTCATTGGAGTTTAAAGAAGTTTATAATGTCGTCCATAACCCTACTTTTTATCAGGCAACAACAATATTTTTCAGATGCCGATTATACCTGAAATGTGTCATCATCAACAATGCTCACATTTTTTCCTAGAAAAAATCACCTAGGAAATAACAACACTGATATGGATTTGGAACTAGAGTTTTATGGCATTGCAGAATTCCATTATTTTGAGAGGCAAAAAAAATAGTGTGATGTGTTTAAATATAAAGGGTTCTTGGTCAAATTGATGATACCTTGTGGAAATCATTACATGCAACTTAAGTTGGACGCTGGTGGTGTCAAAAAAGAATAATGAACGAAAGGAGCTTGACTTAGATCTAAAGCTTTATGTTAATATTTGTATCTTGCTTGGGTTATTTTGTTACTTTCATGGAAGATTTATTTATTTGTGCTTTGTTTTTATTAGAACCTATGAATGATTTTGAATTCCAGCGTGACTTCATTGAATCCTTCTCTTTATCATTTTTACTCATTTATAATTTTAGAAATTTTGAAGCCTTCAATGTTAAAATAGAGAGAGAGACACCATTTTTCTTTTTGTATCCTATTAGAATAGACTTTAATACACTTAATAGTACATTACCTTTATGTTTTTAAAAACAAAATTTCTATATTCAAACCCATGAGAAAATGATATAGAAACAAGCATAGTTTAAATTTTAAAAGAGAAGTCAGATTCAAACACTATCAGTGAACAAAGACGATTGGGATTGAGATGTAAATTTGATTATTTTTGTATTGATTTTGACTTTAAAACCTAGTTCTGAATGGAGGTTTAAACCACTGGAAGTATCTAAAGGTCACATGTAATTACCTTCAGAAAGGTATTGTGGCAATCGTAGAACTTTGACATTGAACGATTCTTTCCTGGCCAACCTTGGGGATTGCAAGAAGTTCATTAATCAAACACCTTCCACAGAAAGTACTTCTATCTTTAAAACCTATGCCAGTTATAATCTTAATAAATTTCTATCGCGCAAAGCATTCCTCTACTTATACACATAACAATACTAATTATTTAATATAGGCACAACATATTTCTCTTGACTAGGTTTTTCTTTTTTTTTTAATTAAAAAATTTAAATTCCTCGGTAAGATTCTCACTTTGTGCCCCGTGCTATTCTTTACCTTAGAAATTCTTCATCAGGTCATCTATTTAAAGTCCATCTCCAATAATTGAATTGAACCTAGTATAAATAGGTTATTAAGTCTCCCTAAAGAATAGTTGTGTGATTTGGATATAAGTTTATGTATATTGTCCTAGAGTTTAGGGATTGTCCCGTAATATTATATACTCTTGAACTTTCCTGGAGTGACTATTATGTGTAGTAATTCATATATGAGTTCGTATCTCTTCTCCATTGGATTAATATCTGATATCTAATATACATTTACTTAGTTCTTAGATCATGTTCAATGGTTCTTTTTGTTAATTGATTACATTTCAATTCAACATCATCCTTTCTTTCTTTGTATACTAGATTTTAAAATTGTTGGTTGCAATTTTAATGTCTAGGTAATTAGTATCTTTTAGATTGTTTTGGATTATAAGTTTATGTTATTGTCTCTAAAAGTTGGGGATTTGTCCCGTAATATTATATACTCTTGAACTATCCTGGAGTGACTATTATGTGTAGTGATTCATATATGAGTTCGTATCTCTTCTCCCATTGGATTATATCTGATATTCTAATATACATTTACTTAGTTCTTAGATCATGTTCAATGGTTTCTTTTGGGTTTAATTGATTACATTCATTCAACAGCATCCTTTCTTCTTTGTATACTAGAATTTTAAAATTGTTGGTTTGCAATTTTAATGTCTAGTTAATTAGTATCTTTGGTGTGTATTTACCACATAATTCTCCTTGATCTTCCTATATTTTTACTGTTTTGCATGATAGTTTCTTTGTCCCCATTTGGTGGTTGAAGAATTTTTCTTCAACTTCTTTTTCAATTTCAAGGCCATTTTCGTTCACAATCATGCGAGCAAAAACTCCAAGAATGATAATATTTTAATATTAAGAAAAGATCACTTATCTAGTCAAATCATTTTCGTTTATTCTATAAATATCGTTTTCCCGTCCTGCTTCTGACCCACACATTTTTTTAATTGATTTTGAAAGTTTGTGGTTTAAACTTTGAGTTAAAGTTGAGATTTTGATAAGTTTTGAGATTTTGAAAGCGGCCAAGTTTTTTAGCAAGTAAATTCCTGATTTTTGGAGTTTCGAGTGTTCGAAAGGAATGTCGTCTATTTTCCACTCCATCCATCGGATCTCCGAAATGTAAAGTCTAAACCCTTAGAGTTTTCAGCTTCTGATGTCGAATCTTTTTTAGGATTTAGATCCAAATTTTGGAATTTGTGGAAATGTTAGGCATTTGGGGTTGACTTTCGTCGATATCCGGGTTCCGAGTGTCTTTCATCAATATTCCAAGATTTTTTCTTGGATCGGGGATGATTATTAGGCCTATTTAGTTCTTGGTTATTTTGAGAGGTCAAAGTTTGTTTTAGCCTTTTTAGTGTGTTCGCTTTATTTAGTTTTTAAGGATGTCGGGTCAAGGAGACCTCGAATTTGTTTTTTCACTGTTCCATTTTGTTCAGAACGTCGAGTTTAATTGATTTTCGTGCGTGGTTTTTGTGTGCGGGGTTCTTAAAAAATCCCGAGGGTCCTTTCAAAGTTTGGGAATTTGGCTGAAGTTGTTGGTGTAAGCAGCCTTCGCTTCTGGGAAGGCCAGGAACTTAAGTGACCTTCACTTAAGTGATGGGCATCTGGCTTAAGCGACTTTTGTTTTTGTGATGACCTCTCATCTAATGATGCCGCGTTTTTTGCAAGGTTTTCTAAAGAGATACCACCTGAGAATGGGTTTTGCTATCAGTCGGGGTTTAGCCCGCATTATTCATTTCAACCATTTTTGAACTTGGGGAACCTTTTGTGGCGAATTTTGAAGGGATTTCTGTTCTAGATCAGTTGGGTAAGTTCTCTTGATCCTAAACCATCCTTTTTCTTTTATTAATTGAGTGTTCACATCACATATGAGGTTTTGATTGGTCAATAATGGAGGTTTTTCTTTTCAAGGAACCCACCAATTTCCCATAGCTTATATGGGATTTGTGAACTGATTCCAAGTTCTATTTTTCGAAATTTTTTCATAATGACTTCCTAAACTTTAGTCAATATTTTCAAAAATATTGCTTTTCCGGAGTTCAACCTTAACTTAATTGGCTTGTGTGTTGATTAACATAACTCAACCTTTTCAAGAAGATTGATGTGGGTATTGTTCTTTTATTTACTGAAATTTATTGTCAATCATGATATTATAGATTGTTGCTATCGAAGGTTCAAAAAGAGATGAGACTAAACTTTTATTAGGGTGATTTTTTGATCATTAAGGAAGCAATTTTAAAGAAGACTTTAACAAATGCTATCCTAATCTTGTATTCTAGATTTAATTTGTATGCTTCCTTTGTTTATTTGTTTGTTTAGGATAATGGAAATGAGGTGAACATTTAAATCGTCCACTTGCTAAAATCTGAATGCAAAAATGGGGGCCGAAATGGAAAAACTGATAACGTTCGAACATGTGATTTGAATTTACCCTCCTTCATGTAACCCGTATTGATTGATAGAATGAAATGCTTGAAAGCATAGATGTGGAACTGAATTGTGGCCAAAATTTTTGATCTCTTCGACGTTGTGTCATATTTTTATGTTCTTGATCATCGAACACCGTGAATGAGACATGTGACATAATGTTCTAAATACCAATGGTATACAAGGTCTTTGTCGGTGATTGTTTATAATGTATAGGTCTTTGCCCCTGGCGAGTTGTGATTATATGACATTTTTTCCAGGGAGTGTTATTATGACGAGGTCTTTTCATGCGAGTGTTACCATGACGAGGTCTTTGTCGGAGAGTTTTATAAAGCCGATAGGAAATAGTTTCGACTAGTGATGATCATTATGACTTGATACACTCAATACTTACGTGTTACTTTCTTGTGAATTGAAATTAATGTATGTGTTATGTGTGACTGAGCTACTTGTCATTGAGATTGACTATTTGGGTTGTTCGACTGTTGATTTGGGAAGTTTGAACTTTGAATATTGGGCCTGCCAGTCGTGTATTTTAGAATTGCTTAAGGTTGGGTAAATTTTCTATGCAGGGTTGTAGTTTGAGAAGGTTTGGTTGGACTGTAATGGATATTCCATTTGTAGCTAGTTGTTTTGTTCATTACGTTTCTTTTTGGGTACCATATTGTTGGTGCACACCCTTGCGTATACGCTTGTGTAGGTTCTGATTTCGGACCCGTGTGATCGCTTTCTCCTTCTATTGGTCTCGAGGTTCGTCAAGGACTTAGAAGAGGTAGTTTTTTCCTTAAACTTTGTTCTGTTTGAGACAAAAATATTCAGATTTGTATATTTCTTAATTATACACTTATGTATTTAGTGACTTGTATATGTGAAAACAAGATATTGGGGGTTTAAGAGGAAAGTAGAATGACTAAGTTTTTCCTTGCACTTATCTTGTTCTTGTCTTTACTTTTTTTCATTTTTCTTTCATTTTTGATGGGTTGAGGATGACTTGTCTAAGTGAGAAAATACAGGTTTTTTCACGGGTTTTGTCAAGAACTTGTTTGAACCAACTGTGGCACATGATGTAATGGATATGAAGCAAGACACTAGAAATGTCGTTGTCACAAAACAACAAGAACACCTCGAGTCCACACCCTGGGTGTGGCTCTGTGACCATTGTTGGCCTCGAGCGGACCCTTGACCTGGCTTACTTAACTTAGCATAAGACAATAGTCATATCAATAAACATAACTAAACTGAAAAGGATGTCATAACTAAGGATTTTTAAAAACTGAAACAGAATTCAACTTGGCTAAACCTAGCAACCCAAGTCCTTAATATAAAAGAAAATAATATGAAAGAGTAAAAGGACTAAATAGACCTCGTCTATCATAACGCCGTAAAACAAAGTGGATGTTAGAACAAATCCCCCAGAACATCCAATGACTAAACTTTAAAGAAAGTAAAGAGTCATTAGAATGCACGGAGGCTCACCACTACCAAGCACTTTAGTCCTTTGTTGACTGCTCAATCGATCGCCGGTGCTCTAAATCCCTAATAAACCGATTCTTGAGACCTGCACTCTGCACATCATATGATGCAGGTCAAAACGGGCATCAAACACTTAAATGTATGAGTATGCGAGTTAGAATGTTAAATAATAGTCTAACATAGGCATGAAAGGAGAACTTGGGATACTTACCTGGCTCAACTCAAACTCTATACAAACTTACATAACTTACCGTGGCTCAACTCAACTCTACATAACTCTACAGACGGAACTCAACCTAAATCACTTAACACATTCATATAGAGCATTTACAAATAGTGCAAATTTAAAGAAAGGTTTTAAAAAAAAATGATGTTCAATTCTGTAGTATGCAATGATACAATAATAACTCTGAGATTAATATGTAAAAAAACACAAATAACTTTGTATATAAAAAGACATTTAACATTTAACATTCTGTGGAGTTTCTCTAACCACAACCTCCCTCAATAGGTATGTGATGATACAACATTTTGGCCTAATCGTCCAGGACCTTCTTTAATTATTAACCTTTCCATTGGGTATAAGAAACCAACCTGAAAAACTATTAATTGGATCCACTGGTCTACTGCTAAAAAGCCACTAAATAATCATCCGAGAAAGTACGACTCTTTCCTCACCTACCACAATGTGGATACTGGTTTCTAGAGGGCTCTAGAGTTACTAAACTCTCTCCAAAAACTCTCTCCTCCATATCCGTGCTCAATACTAGTCCTAAAGTATCATTATATTAGCTCTTCTGTTTTATTAAAACTAAGAGGCTTCTGTGCTTGAGATTAGTACTACAACAACTTAGTTAAAGGTCTCTGGAAAATCTTAGTTTCCTGCTTGCTTATTTTAGAAAAGTATTACTCTTTTCTGAAAACAAGCCCGGAAGCTCTTTGGAAATCTCAATTTCCGTCATTATTTAAATGTGAAAATATTTTATACTTATTTGAGAATAATTAGTCCCCATATACTTCATTAAAGAAAAGACTTCACTTTACTCTGAACTAAACTCAAACTTAAGTCTTGGAACGAAGTTAAAAATTTTGTAGAAGACTTATGTACTTGAAATGAACTTATTTTCCTTATCCTTACTCTTTACTCAATTTGATCTTTAGGTCTTAAAACAAAGTTAAAAGCATTTGTAAAAGACTTCTTGAAAAGACTCTAAGACACTTAACTTTCTTTGAATTTGAAGTTATGGATTCAAGATTGTAATTTCATGTTTCTGGATGATTTCTATACTGTTCAGATAGAATCATTTATAAGAATTAGAATCAGTAGCAAATGTTAAAACACTTTAGAAAGGCTTAATCTGACTAAAGTACGAAAACTAGGTGAAAAACGCCTTGAAACGCCTACGCCCATGCCCCCCGCACCCAAACTCAGATCCCTATTAGGTCGCTAAGGCGCCAGCCCCAAGTCCTTTAGCGCAGATGGGGTGCGCCCGCCGCGCCTTCTTTCCCCTCACATGTGTCCCCTATCGCGAATTTTCTCTCATTTTCGTATCTAAATCATTCTAATAATTCGACTCCTTTTATAACTTACTCTAGATTTATGTACCCACACGCATAGCACAAGATCTACCCATTAACTCAAAAAAAATCAACTTTTTACCACCTTTTTACCTCAAGAAGTTCCTAAACTCAACTCATATTCAAGAACGAAAGCACTTCAAGAACATAAAAATCCAATCTTTTTTGGAGGAAATTACGTTGAAATCAAACATGCTGTATCACTTGGAACGTTGGAGTTGACCCCAAAACTTATGTATACCCACATACTTTTGTTAGGGATCACCTCCAATGAAATCCACCACATTTACTTCGAACGATCTTGGCAAATCTTGACCTTTTCCCTCCTTTATTATGCAATCCTCTTTTTCCTCTTTTTCTCCCCCTTTCTCTCCAAAACCCGACCTCTTTTGGTAAAATATGAAAAACTGATTCGTACTTAGACCCCTACCTTAATTACAAAAACAAAATAAATTAATAGGGAAAAGTGAAAGACCAAACTACCACCCCTTAAATAAATCCGGATTTTGGACGTTTCCTTAACTCCAACAGCCCAACTTCCACGGTCGTGACTCACTCATTCCGAACTCGGAACTCGTTCTATCTCCCGACGATTGGGATCCAAGGGATTTTCCCAACCATATCTTTTGTTACACACACCTAACTTCTCCTAATTTTAGGTTTTTTGTTGTTTGAAGTAGACCAAAAAATCACTTCTTACTTAAAAATTTCCAGATTTCCCTATACTTTCCTTTCTAATCTTTCTAGTTGTGAAATGTTACTGCCACTATCCTTAGAAGTAAAAGTGGTGCTTCATTAATCAATTTGCTAAGCATGGGAGGAGATGCAACTTGTTCATCCTAGAGTTGGATCTCCCATGGCTGTTGTAAATTTAGATCGTGGTGAGCTCTTGGTGTCCTCAGACTTTTGTGTTCCTTCTTTTATACATGTTTATACTTTTCTATCTTTTTCAAATTGACTTGATGTATATAGCTTTGTACCAATGACATCCAGGTCCGGTATTGGTTCCTTTATATAGTTGTCTTTCTCAGTCACTTTTTGGTCCAATTTATATATTTTATATCGTAATTACATATCTATGCTATGAGCACTATTATATTTCTCTATATTCTGCCTATTTCTTTCTTGATTTCTTTCTATTTATTTATCGTCATCTGTTTGGGTTTGGCTTGCCTATGGGAGGGGGGAGGTAATTTGTAGTGCATACATGATGGCTTTCACTTTTAATAATTTGGATTCGGAAAATGGCCCTT
>JAKWJA010001953.1:0-26515 GCA_027704765.1 Solanum habrochaites | reverse complement strand
TGAAAGTTGTACAACACGTAGGCGCCAAGGTCCTTCATTTTGAAGGTAGTATGCCATATCTCGACCTGACATCCTGAATGGAGAGCTTGCAGTAGAGCCCTTGTAATAATGATATTTTCATCTACATAGACAAGAAGAATGATGTACGTGTGCTGAATGTCGACTAAACAAGGACTCGTGGCGTGGACGCAAACACGTTGAAGCCGGTCCCAGAGGAACGTTTTCAGACGGTGTGTACCAGCACGGGGGGCTGCTTGAACCCATACAGAGACTCTGGGGTTTGCAAAACATGTTGAGGGAAAGCGGGGATCAAAAGCCCTGGGTGGTTGCGTCATTTGTAAGATAGTTTCATCAAGCATTGCCATGAAGAAACAGCATGGAAACATCCAACTGATGATGAGCCAATTGTTGCGCCACGGGCGAGTGACAGTACCAAGCGGAATGGTTTCCTTGCCGAATAACAGGACTGATGGTCTCGGATAATAAAGCCATACTCCGATTGTTGTCGCCTTTAGCAACCAAAACGAGCCTTGTACCTAGAAATACTTCCATCTGCATTGTGTTTTAATTTTGTACACCATTTACAGCCCACTGGGTGCCGCCCATGGGGCTTAGGTACAAGAACCAAAGTTTTCTAATCAGTCAAAGACCTTAAAACTCGTCATCCATAGCATGACGCCAATAAGAATTTTGAGGCAACAGAGTAGGTTGGTTGGTTCAATATCGGGAAGGGTTTGTTGTATTGGTAGTATCCCGGTAGCCTGAAAGGTTTTGAGTTTAAATGATACCGGCTTGCCACGGGGTGTTAACATGGGATGAGTATTGGGGGGTTGGCTACGGGCGGGGGGGGGGTGGTGATTCGGGGGTGGCGGGAAGGACCCAAAACGGGATCGGGCTGGAGATGTTGTGGCTCTGGGGTGGTTCGGGTGGTTGTGGGGTGGGTGGTGGTTGCGGTGGTTGTTTGTATTGTGGGTGGACGGTCGAAATAGGGGTGAGAGGGGTGTGGGGGTGTGGGTGGAGGTGTGGGGTGAAGGGTGGTGAGGGACCAGTGGAGTATGTTGGAAAAAGGGGACGGACGCCCAAATGAATGATTTGTAATTTGTGAATGAGGAAAATAGACTCGTAAGGAAACTTTTTCGACACAATTTGACATGAGAGATATGTAGACTTTATGAAGTTTGTGGGTCAAGACAGCGAGAACCCTTGGATGGGATAGGTGATTTTAAGCCCAAAAGTAAATACAAGGACTGGATCGGGGTTGTAATTTGTGAGTTAAATATGAGGGTGTAGTTGTAGCCAAGACACCCAAAGACGCGGAGATTGGTATATAATTGGGACGGTTATTGGTAAAGGAGTGATTGGTTGATTGTTGGACGAGGGTGTGAATGGGGGCATTCATTGTTTAATGAAGTTAGTTTGCGGTGGCTAGAGCTTGTACCCAAAAGGAGCCAGGGAGATGAGATGGATGTAGAAGAGTAACCACCGTTTCAATGAGATGGCGATGCTTCGCTCAGCCACCCATTCGGTTCGGGAGTGTTGGAACAGGAGGTGTGATGTATTATATTCACAGGGATTGCAGAAAACTGGCCAAAGATTGTTATTTAACATTATTCCTTTCCATTGTCACTCGAAAAAAAGTTTAACAGAGAATTGAATTGTGTTTGACAATTTTTCAAAAGTGACAAAGATGGTGTTATGATGTATTTGTGTTTAGAGGGTACAACCAAGTGTATTTTGTAAACAATCATCCACAAAACAAATATAAAGCGACAACAGCAAATGAAGGAACAGCAGTAGGAGTACGGACCCTAGGTCAGAAGAATAAGTTGAAAAGGTGCAGTTGTACGCTTCTCAGATAAAGTAAAAGGTAATTTTATGAGGATTTAGCAATTACAGGAGTCACAATGTTTACATGCAATAGAAGAAAAACCTAATTGAGACATTAAAAGAATGTAGTATTGAGTAGACGGGTGACCCAGGACCCCACTTGTGCCACCAACAGGCCATGGCCATCAACCCGAAAGAGCCACGGCAGCCATAGGAACGCTTTCTGAAACTGGGTGGGCAGCAGAACTTGGCCAGGAAGAACGTACAGACCATGCTCACAGGGGCCCTGAAAAATTCACCCTCTTGGTATTAGTATTGTTAGGATCTGAAAATCAATTAGAGGTGAACAAGAGTGAGCATTATTGTCTGTTTTTGTGAATGGTGAAACTGAAAGGGATTGGTTTTAATAGAAGAGACGTGGGTAAGGTACCTAGGTGAAAGATAACGGTGGGAGAGGGTTTAATGGACCCGTGCCAGTGTGAGAAAAGAACGGAAGGCGACTCCTCGTCTCCGAGATTTTGCCCTTACCCCTGACCAGCCTTCCTCTCTTCCCCCTGCTCACATAACACCCCCCCCTTTTATACCCTGTTCAATTTTTTCCTTCCTACTCGCTTTCAACACTTCTTAACCGCGCGCAACGTTTTTATTTTCCCATATATCATTTTCTTCCTCTCGACCTTCTTCCAACCGACCCTTCTCAACGTTTGCCAAAAGTAATACCATTGGAGCCATGCTATGGATTTGGAAACGTTAGCTTGGGATTAGATAGAAACAGTAAGTGCACGGTTGGCCCCAGTATCCAACAGCCATTTAGAGGAAGGCGGCCGGGCTTGAGATGGCAATTTAATTGGCACGGTTATCACTATTTCGGCTCTTACTAATACCCGAAACAGCAACGAACAGCGGTCTTCATATGTTTGTGTCCAGTTTTCTGACAGATTGACAAGTTGGACGACCCGCTTGTTAAGTGCCATGCCCCCGCTGTTGCCGAAGGAGTGCAGGGCTGGTTGTTGCTGCTTGCCGTGACCGCGACTTGTCGACGGCGGACGATGCCTGTGACCGCCCGCGCGGCCTCCGCTGCGTTTCGGCTGTAGCCCTGCGGCTCCCTTGGCGGCCCGCCACACGCCCCCCGCGATAGTTCTGGTTGCCGGTGCGGGCCGGGGGTGGCCGGCTCCATAACAGCGGCTTCTCAGAGAAGAAGTTGCTCTACAGATCCACGTTGAATTCTTCCACTTTTTAGCCCCGAGGAGAGGTATCCAGGTCAACAGGCGTTGGTGATGCGAACCGCCGTTTAATGGAGGGAGAAAGCTGATGGGAGCCCCCGAACGACGGCCCATGCGAGATCTTTTTTTGGGAATGATTTCTTCACGGTTTGTATCGAGGGCGATGATGATGGTGGAGACCTCGGTCTAAAATACTCCGCCATAGTTTCGTGCCTTTGGTAATGTGTGGAGACGATCACCACAATTGAAAAATATGAAGTGGGAAATGGATGCATAGCGTGTTGCGAGGGACGGTCCATAGGGTTGGAAGTAGTTTGAAGTAGTTGTGTAGGTCTCGGACGTTGTTTCTGAACAGTTGGGAGAGGATGACCGCAATCAAACATGATCGGATCTGGCCTCCACGGCTTTCCGAGCTGCATGGGCCAGATTGGTTTTTTTTTATTTGTCCATGGCGGGTGGTGGTGATGACTGCGGGCGGCGGTTTCTGTGCTTCCATCGACGTATTGAGAAGGGAATTGGCCGGGGGGGGGGGGCCCCAAGGCTTTGTAATTTGTAAGAACGTTTGATTTCCATGTAGGGTAATTTATGTCTGATAATTTTTTCGGGAATCAGGGCATATGAAGATGCCTAAGAAGGAGTTTAACGCCAGAAGAAAGTGAATCGAGAGGATCCACCTCGGTTGTCAAGGCTGCCGCCGCCCAGAGAAGAGATGGGAACGATCGTGCCCACCAAAGACGAGAAAAAAAAAACCTAGAGAAAGAAGATCTAGGTTTTTGGCTCTGATACGATTGAATGAAGAATATGATGTATTAAAGTGTTGAAGTGAATACATGGAGATATATCTAGGCGATATAGAAGGAGTACCAATCCTAATAGGACTAGGATTAAGGAGTACTAATCCTAATAGGACTAGGATTAGTACACAGTAAATACTAATATTATTTTATACTATTTATTTAATACTATCTGTTATTAGGGAACATGAAATTACGAGTCTCTTTTCTTCAGCAGGTCATATTTTAACAAAAGTAAAGCTCCATTTGTTAAAACATGACCATCTAAAGAAAAGCAACCTGCAATTCCTTGATCCCAATTAGTGTACAGTTTTAATACAACAAACTTCGTTTTCGGACAACATTAACCCAAAACTTCAAGAAACTCAATCACAATGTTTAAACAAGTATCTATTAGTTTCGTAAATATTTTTTCATTAATTAATTAATGAATTAGTTTCTTCGTTTTTTCTAAAATTAGGTGGTGATTCTGTTTTGAAAAATAATTTTTTAAATTCTTTTAAAATTTATTATTTTTTAGTTATGATGACATTTAGCCTTATATAAATAAAGTAAAGATGTAAACAACTGTAGAGTGAAATTAATAACTTTGGATTAGGTCTCATAAAACCAAGAAGATGAATTTTTATAGATAAAAATGGGGGAATATCAAAAGATATATTAAGGTAGTAAATTAATATTTAAAGGTTATGAGTAGAAAAAGTATAAAGCCTATGATTTATTTTACAACAGTGACAAATGCTAATTTAAACTCAAAAATAGAAGTATCATTTTCAACAAGATCAAGAAAATAAATTAAAAATTGCAAAAATATAAGCATAATTTTTTAAAAACTATTTTTTTAATCATAGAAAGGCATAAAAAGATCTATAGAGAAACCATAAGAAAACAAAAAATAGAAAATATAATATCTCTTAATAAAAAGAGTGAAGAACTAGAAAATAACCAACAAGAACATGAAAAAGATTATAAGAGAGTTTATTTCACTATTATAGAATGAACAAATGGAATGACTATTTATAATAAAAAAATGTTTGAATTTTGGAGAGTTATTTATCAATTACGTGAGAATCTAGTTACTTTAGTATATTTTAGTAACTAAATATTTTTTTGGCATAAATGAGTTAATATTTTGCATATTACATACCAAAATCAAATGAAAATAATGGTAAGACAATAATTATTCTACAAAAAAATCTTGGACACAAATATTATCTATCTATATATAATAGAAGAGGTGAAAAACGCCATGTGTCAACGTCACAATAAAATAAAAATTTTAGATTATTAAAATTAATTTAAATTATAAAAATAATAAATGCAAATAATTTTAAATACAAAGAAGAAAAAAATGAACAAGTACGGTAAATCAATTTTTTCTATTACTTCAAGTTTTTACCTTTTTCAAAAATTCAAAATTTAAATAATAATAATCTATTTATGTATAATAGGAGAGATAAAAAACGCCACGTTAAGCGCAATCAAAATTAGATATCAAATTTCATAATTATCTTTTTCCATCTCTCTTCGTTTTATGTGAATGCATTTTTAGAAAGAAGAAGTTATTAAAAATACATATGTTTTTGTTATCTACTTGATAACAATTAGTTTACATTTAGTGACGATAATTTATAGGAGCATTGTTATGTACTTTTTTATAACTTATGTCTTTTATGTCCATATACATTGTTTATTTGAAAGAAGTCTTATTTTTATTAGTGATAAATTGCATGTATTAATTTGAATATTTTTATAAAATGCATAGAAATCCAACACACATGTACATGCAAATTCTCTTTACTTTGGACTTATTTTCTATTGTGATTTATTTTTGAAATTTAAAAATTAATGATTGTCATAACTAATAATTTTTCCGTATTACACTTGCATTTATCTTTCTTATACTAGGTAGAGATTAGCTCGTGCAAGCACGGGCCCAACATGAGCCCAACATAATGGAGATTTAGTTTACGATAGAAATATTTTTTATTGAGACAAGTTATCAAAATCAATAAAATTTGATAAATTTCCTAAAATAAAATGATTATTATGGCATGCACTAGACAGAAAAAAATCTGCAATAAATTTAAGTCAACGATACCTAATATCCACTAATAAAACATTAAATAAAAATAATTCAAATATTGTCCTGAAATATTATAATTATAACTTAACACAAATGACTCTTTAGGAGTCTGTTTTATTTAAGAAAAATATAACTAATTGAAAAGTGAACAATGGATAAAGTTAGATCCCAGATGATATTTAAAAGATTTCTATCAAATATGGTTATATTTACATATGAAACCACAATGCAATGAATTAAATTGAAGGCTAAACAGGAATGCAGTCTTAATTGTGATCTCCAAACTTTGCCCTGTTATAAAACAAGGTAGGAAGTTGGTATTGTAAAAAAATAAGATTACAAAGAAATTCTAGTATATAGAAGCAAAGATATGTAAAAGAACAAGCAAGTAAGGATCCAAAGAAGATAAAGGAGAAAGTGAAAACTAAAGAAACATTCAAACATGTAAATACCAGATGAAAATAAGAGAACTAAAGTCAGTTGAAGGAGGGAAAAAAGCGAAGAAAGAAGAAGAGAAGAAAGAAAATGTGATCAGCTTAGCAGGTAACAACGCGTTATATGTGTTCAAAGTAAATGAGTTCAACATGTAGTTTCTTATCGACAACTAATAAATAGAGAAAAATAAGACCTAATAGAACTAATACACGACAACTAAAAGGTTTGCTCAATGATGTACCCGTCTTTTCAAAATCAGTACAGTCTAATAATCCCTTCCTCACAAAATCTTCTTAAGAAAATAATTTGGATCTACACTTAAGTAATAAAGTGAAAAATGTCTAAATATATTAGTGTTATTTAGGGACTAAAATAAGAACATTACCACTATATGTATTAATAATATCTAAAGAAAAAGCAATAATATTGAAAAGCTCTAAGAAAGTTTTGTCGATTATAACTTGAAAGAGGTAACATCACATGGTTACATTTCTAGAATATAAACCTCAGTATACGTTGTCCTGGTAATGTTAATTTCAACTTCTATTTTGTAGCATCCCTCAAATCCAACAATTCACTAAGTATCAAAAAAAATAATTCACAATCAACTTAAATTGTTTTTCTTGTTATCTCTTTTTTCTCCTTTTAGATGGTGCTCAACTTTATAAATAAATGAACTGGACAGGAGAGAAAAAGAAAGAGAACAAAGTGAATATAGTAATTCCAGTAGCATAGTAGCAAGTGACAATGACAATAAAAACGAATACTAAAAAAGTAGTTAAAAACAGCTCTTACCTGTAAATACTTCCTCAAATGAGTCCATGCAATGGGAACTCAGATTGATAGAACACAAAACAAAAAATTAAAAGAATAAAATAAATAAAGTAAAAGCTTCATCCTAGTATTATTAAAGAAACATACACAACACTCCACTTAGCTATTATAAAGAGTATATATTGCTTTCTCCATGAAAATTGATTTTTCAAAAAAAAAAAAATATCTATATATATATAGAAATGTGAATCCAAAAAAACGCTGAGGGTTGTGGAAGCCTCCAATGGCCACCATGTGAAAATCCGTTTTTCCCCTTTTAATTAAATACATAAAAATTTGTGTTTTTATTATTTTATCTTTTTCATAATAAAATCTGTGTGTTATCCAAATAAAATAACCCCTCAGTTAAAAGATCAAACTAAAATAGCTATAATTAATTGGATCAGCTCACAACCACTCAAAATTCAGCCCATTTGTAAATGGTTAAATCCACCCACTAAACATATTCTTAATTATCCAATTTAATACTACCAGAAGGCAAACGGCAACAATGGTTATGTAAGTGAAGATGGTGAAATTGATGAGAGCATAAATGAGAAGGATGAGGTAAAACCACAGAACAATCATTCAGTTGTTAGGGCCACGAGATGTCACTTGGTTGTAACTTAATGTTACTATATACGTCTTAGCAGCAACTATGCTTGCAGCACAAAGTATACAGTTGGGCATCAATGATGTTGTTGTTGCTGGTGGAATGGAAAACATGTCTAATGTCCCCAAGTATTTTGCAGAAGCAAGGTTTGTTTTCTTCAACAGTTTAGCTAGCACAGTTCAGACTTAAGGTTTCCACCTTTCTCCCCCCTTTGTGACTACCTCTAAGCCAGGGGAAAGGTATGTGTATACTCTACTCTCTCCAAACCCCACTTTGTAGGACTTCATTGAATCTGTTGTTGTTGTAGTGAAGCTCTTATGTAGTAGTTGTATGGTTAGATAAACCGGTGAAAACTTCGAAAGGTGACGGAGAATCTCTGCCGGAGCTGAGAATTTCCAGTGATACTTCCCGGTTTGCTTATAAAAACCGGCAGGGTCATCGGTAGGCAATACGGATATCGAGGATTGTATCGGAGACGTTGAGGTTGGGGATAGAGAATGTGAGGACCTCACATGCTGGTTTTGTAAATTTGGCAAGCATTTCCACAATTGGTAGTTGGGTTCTCTTAATGAGTCTTGAAACATATCACATGAGTATCTGCTTAATGCAAGTTCAAAGAGGAGCCTGGTGACTTTTTAAATTCTGTGACAAGTCAAAGAATTAATTGGCACATGTGTGCCAAACTCATAGAAGAAGAAAAACAAGAATGGTAGTAGAAGCATGGAGACTTCTTTCTATACTACTTAAAGATGACTTTTTTTTATGTGAAAGAAAAAGGGAAAAAAGGCTCCTTTAATAAGCAGATTTAACCAAATCTGCTACCTTGAATAAAATGGTGGTTTGTATTTGTTTTTCTCTGTTTAAATCTTTTTAGCATCCTGTTTGAGTTGCCCATGAAAAAATGTTAGTGATGATATCTGGGATGATTTCGAATGGAATATGGAGTTTAGTAGTTGTTCCTTGTAATTGAATTGCTAAAGGTTAAATCAATTGCTGGATTCTGCATAGAATGTCTTAAATGGTTCTTCTATATTCGTCTTTGTAAGAAGAAAGACGTTATAATCTGTATGTTCTTGTTTATGAGTCTCAGGTTTGAGCTACCGCGAATTTATGGTTTTATTGTTTTTGCTACATAATGGAAAATGCTTGTGAAAAAGTAATTTCACACTGGATCTTATACATTGTTAATCATTTTGATATAGACATATCTGATTATGACTTTGTGGTGATGTGCAGTACGATGTGTACGGAAACTTGTTTGGTCTGCTAGCATCACATCCAATAGCGCCATTGGTAACGTTGCACCATCTTGATGTGGTGGAGCCAATCTTTCCCAATGTGACTCGAGTGCAAGCTTTACGGCATCTTACAGTTCCAATGAAGCTTGACTCGGCTGGTCTTATGCAACAATCCATTATTTTCTATATCAACAGGTGATGAGAGATGGTCAGATTGTGCAGTCTGGGAAATATGATGAGCTTTTAAAATCGGGTATGGATTTTAGTGTCCTTGCTTCTCTGTGATGTAAATGATTTCTAAGTAATTCTATCGCCCCCAAATAATCAAATATAAATTATGATCAGAAAATATATTCTCTAACCATCAATCTAATAAATAATGATATGCCGTATTTGTTGTAAATCTATAGATATTTTAGCAATCAAAATAAATAAATTTTTTAACAGAGTATATATTCTAAATGTTTTCATTAAACAATGTATTATTCTTTCATAAAAAGCTACTAAAGTTCATAAAAAAAATTCATCATTCAAATGAAAACCAAAATGATATGATTCACATGACTTAAGAGACATAATATTGATGACGCAACAACACTCACATGAACAAAAATAATAACCAAACCAATAACAGTCTGTGGACATGCACTAAAACTGTTTGCTAAAACAAGTTCAATACTAATTTATTTTAGCTTGCAGTGACTAGAATCCGACCAAAAATTTGAGCTCACTTCTGTTTTTTCCAAACATGAGCTCTACAGATCTAGAACACTTTAAATTATAGAACAGACTAAATTTTGCGTTAATCCTATACGGTCTGCACATTCATTTAAACCCTCTCTATGAAGCATTTTAGCACCCCTGCACGAGGTGTTGGTGAAAGGAGATATGACCCTTCATCGACCTAGTAGCTTTGAGGCAGGTGATTTTCAAAAAGACGACGCCCATGGGCAAACAATGACCGAGAAAGGTGTTGCTTTTCCTATAATCTTTAAAAGAAGGCAACTAATTAGGTTTTAAAAGTTACAGTTATTTTAGTTGTTTTGTTCACAAATTTGATAGTGCACTCTTACTGCAATGCGATTCCAGCCTCCAGTGGGAGTTTGATGTCTCTTTCTTTGTGGGACTGAATTTATAATTTTTCCAGACCTAATCTATAATTGGTGATTCTGTATCTCTCTATTTTTTTCAGGGGACCACTTGTGACAACAGTCCTCACCCGAGCAAAATTTCTGAAGGATGCAAGTGAAGTGGCAGCTGGTTATGGAATGCAATGGACCTTAGACGGGGGTATTTCCATGGCTGTAGATTGTTGTTGACAAAACCTGAAAAGCAGAGCAGGCGCATTTTTCCCCCCCCCCCCCCCCCCCCCCGTACAGGATAGTTGTACTACAACATGCATGGTTGTTCAAAATGTTCGTTATTTTTGGTTAGTCGCAGAGAAATACCAGGACTTGTTCTCAAAGGTTCAGTATTTGGGAGAGGTACTTTAATCTCTTGCTTTTCAGGATGATAACATTTCTTCTTCAGTTGTTGAAGGACTGAAGTGTTTGTTGGGTCCAACTTTTGATGTTTTTTTTCAGATTTTCCTATTTTCTTGCCTTGCCTTTTTGCATATCAGGGTTCGCCTTGGTTGTGGCTGTTGGTTCATTTTTTGTATTCCGGTAAGGGTAAGGTATTAAAATCTAGCTATATGATTATGTTAATTCCTTACGCGTCCTTGCAAGTACATACGGTTTCTATGAGTGTTATTTATTAAATGATGAATCAAAACAAAAAGATGGCACTCACACTTCTACATATTGAACAAGATATGTACCTTTTTATTTCCATCAGACGCTGTCAGAATATCTTTCAAGTTTAACGTCCTTAAATTCAGCATGTTCACCTAACATTTTCGGAAAACCGTATTTCAAACCTGGGAAGATAATGTATCTTTGATTGATTCAGCAAGCTGTAACTACCATACATTACAGTGCACGAAAAAAGATAGATCAAACAAAAATGCAGAGCCCTTCTCTTTCCATAAGCAATAAATCTATTCAAACAATTTTGAACACAGAAACTTCGACGGCAAAGAGAATATGTATGGAAAAGAAACAAAAAACTTTAATTCCTCATGCATTGAGCCCCAAATATTATCCCCATAGGAGACGTTTCCATAAAAAATTCAGAGCCTGAGTAGGCTATAACCATATGAATGAAACCAATTTCTGTTAAACAGAAAGGCAGAGAGACTTTTAATAACTATGGGTTTAGCGCCATTTGAACATTAAAAATCAAACCCCAATATCAAACTAAAAAGGCCTGTGTATTCAAAAGGAAGGGATCCCAGGAGCGCTCTAATATGTGTCATTGAACCTCGCAGATCTCAGTTATTTTAAAAAAATGAAAGAATATATGGACAATCAATTTTCGTTTGAAGCTGCGGGTGTGAAACATATTTTTAATGTTAGGTCAAGGGTAAAGATGATAAGAGACGAGTGGAGGAGTCATCAGCCCAAATGTATGTCCTGTTTTTTTCTTATACTAGTTTATAGGTATAGCATTATTAAAGTATAATGTTTTCATTTCATTAGTTGGGCGGATTGTACGCCCATAAGTTATGGTTCGGACAGTATCCAGTAGCTTTGTTTCAAACTCTATATATTTGTGGTCAAAACAATTGAGTTAATAATTAAAATCTCCTGGTACCATTTATTGTCTGTATTAGAATTCAGAACCCATAACTCATACTCTTTTATTTCGACTTGTGACATCGACGTTATTATTCCTGTGGTCTAAGTTTTACTGAGTTTATCATAGGTTCTTTTAATGTGATCTTCTCATAAAACCTTACACTCATCTTGAGATATAAAAATATAATCGTCTTATACATTGAAATTATTCAATGGCTTTTAACTTTTAGGTTAAGGTGAAAAGGTTGATAAATAGGGACTTCTCTAAATATTATTGGATAGGAAAGGGCTTAGGAATCATTGTTTATTTCATTCACACATGTTATAGCCCAAATATTTATGTTTCATAACTGTTGATTTTCCATTCTAACAGGGTTTACCGCCCAACAGAAAAAAATCTAGTATTGACTAAAGATTCTATCTGATTAAATATTAGATTTCTTAAACTGGTTTGACTTAAAGACTAACATTGTTAACGCCATTAAATTCTTTGACCATTTTTTTACTTTTATTGTCTTTGTTGATCTATATATTTCAAGTTCATTGCTTACGAACAATTTGCATCTAACTCCAGTTCTCGTTTTGATTTTTCTCATTGGGTCGCAATAAGATTGTGATGAAGAAATTGAGGATGCAAACATCCCGTAAAACAGTTTTTCTATTCAAATTGCCAAAGATAGTATTGTGAGAAGTCAACTGAGCTGGCGGTTGTATGGGTACAGATTGTGGCGTTGTGGGGTTTTCCTCCATCTGGTCAATGAATACCTATTCTAGCAAAGAAGGTTAATGAAATTCTAGAATGATCTTTGTTTTAAATTTACGTTTCTTTATGATACAAAATGCATATAAATTCTTTTGGTTGATTAGTATTGAGGACATCATGATCGAAGCTAAGTAGCTATGAAGAAGTCTTTGAATCGCGGTTCTTGTTTATAATTTCAATATGTCAAATCCATAAATAGACTATGCCAATTCCATTTAACTGACTATCTCAAATGCTTTTTGTCGTCCCAATTGACATGATTGTTGAATGAAGGACCCCCACACCAAATCTAAGTACGATTGACAGGAAGTAATAAGTTTTATACTCTTTTACTGATCAACAACCTCTACCAGCAAGTTCTTGGAGTTAAGTTTCGCGCGACCTTAACATGAGGGTTATTTTTGCAGCTTTTGATTCAGAGTCTCAAACAGTCAAAACTGAAGGCCAAAGGGTGTTGAAAAAATAGCTATGTATGACACTCTCATGGACTCGTTTATGTGTATTAGTCTATTAGTTCGTCCGAGAGGGATTCATGACTTCGCTCTTTCTTTACTTTTTTTTTTTTTCTTTTTTGGTTGGTGTATTGTCTCAGAATTGATAATTTTTGTCATTTTTGCTGGGTATATACGATTGGCTGAGATTATCAACGTTGCTTTAGTGCTGGAGGTAAGATCTGATGCTTCACGCCACAGTAGCGGAATACATAGGGTGGATCTTACACCAGTAGGTATAAGTATATTTTTTATTACTGAAAAATCGAAATTGATATATTTTTCATGTTATTGCCAATTAGGCTCATGAGAAGAAGCTAATGAGATCAAAGAACCACTAAGGGGGCACAAAGAAAATAGTTCTTGTCTTTCTTTTTCGTCGTTTGCATCTCTTTTTTGATATTCTATTTCTAAAAAAGAATAATATTTTTTACTTGGACGAAGGCAGGTATTGCAATCCGCAAGTTGGAGAATATCAGCTCAGTCAAGAAGTGAAGCATATGATCAAGTTCCTTAGGGAAGTAATATGGAACAGATTAACAATCAAAAGTGAGCATATCTCAGGCTAATGCACTTTTTTACTTATATTTCAATAATAATAAAAAAATAGTAGCAGTTGGTTAGTTGAATTAGGACAGCATTGATCATGCTGTACTTTTATCAGGCAAAACTCTAGGGTGTCAAGGATTAGTCCATAGAAATGAATATCCTGCGGTAAGCCATTTTTATTGTTGTCATATTTGGCAAGGATGTTCACTGATTTAACCGGCATCCAGTATGGAAAAATAACTGTTAGCATTAGTATTGCTAGGTCAACCAGAGGATCGGCTGCTGCAGGTAAGAAATCTTCATATTAAAATGACTTACTGGTAACCCTTTTGAGTGATTTTTGTTTTCTATATATGTCTATTAGGTGTGCAGTAACTGAAACATATAGCTAATATCAGTTATCCAAATGATTTAGTAGATCTATGCTATTAAATGACCAGCCAAGTCCCAAATCAGCCTCCCAATCTTATCCAGTTACATTTTGCTCCACACAATCAATACAATCTTTCGATTAAATGCGTACCACTTCGCGATATCTTCCCTCTATTCTATTCAATTCATCACACTCAAATTTGCGCCATTAAAACATTCATTCATCAATTAAAATTCTACAAGCATTTGATCATCCATTTATTTTTTTATCTTCAAATAAACGCAAGGTGCACATTCAGGAAGGGGCGATTTTATTTAATTTTTTTTCAATATTGAGAAACTTTACGCTGCAGCAGAGGCACACATTGCAAATCCCATTCAATTCTTTAAAGATCATCTTGGTGAGTGTTTTGATTTACAGTTTTTGTATACGCCTCCTACTCTACTTCAATAACTGTATTTAGAACACCATTGCGTTCAGATAAGCTACTATTCGCACAGTACCTCACATACATATCACTCGGGTAGTTGTATTTCATTATTTCCAAACATGAACTTTTGTTTCTTAATTTGGTGAAGGAGAAAAGCACAAAGGTTTGTCGCAACAAGCCATCAATCGGGATACACAGCATCTAATGGATAGATTAAACAAGAAGAGCATCCAGCAAAATGTCTTACAAATTTATGAACTCTCCTCTTTTGTAATTTCTACACATGTCAGCAGGCTATAAATCTAGTAGTTGGTTAATAGAATTAACATGCTACAGCTTGGATAAGTGATCTCTCCCTTCAGTATTCCACTAACAGATCATACAGATAGACTTCCCAACACACAAAAAGACACATCCAAAGAGCAAGTCAATAAACTAAGCAGAGCAGTCTTGTAAGCATCTTTACCCTCTTATATTTACCAAACCTGACTAAGAAGCTTGTGGGGTTTGTTCAATGGTGGGAAAAGTACTTCATGGACTAGAATACAGGAAAACTCAATGCCTGCAACTACACTATGGTGGTCAACTACTGAATATTTGCAGGATCTTTCAATCTGCTTTCTATGGCTTAATATTCCATCCCACAAATAATAGACAACTTCATATCATGTAGATCAATTAGTTAAAAAAATTACAGTTGAATGAAATAATAGCAGATAAGCTACGATTCCAAGCAAGTACTCTCACCTCATATCACTCGGTATATTGTATTTCGATATAGCCCAAAATATCTACCGCTAACTTTTATATTTCTACTCAAAACAAT
The DNA here is from genome assembly GCA_027704765.1 of Solanum habrochaites. Lineage (NCBI taxonomy): Eukaryota > Viridiplantae > Streptophyta > Magnoliopsida > Solanales > Solanaceae > Solanum > Solanum habrochaites. Next base: position 11,376 of record JAKWJA010001953.1, on the reverse strand, counting down.
ATCACAGGTTCAAGGAATTGCTAGCTTATCATTAAAGAATACAGGGATCATGTGAATTTTTCGATGGAAAGTTTAACCTCCTACAGGCCTACAACAGCTACTAAGCTAACCAGGTGGAATTAGTTTCACCTCGCACAGGAGCTAAAGCAAAAAGAAATACAAATGCATCACAGTCGAGTGTAAGTCGAATGACACGGGAACTGTGCTCTCCTAAAAACAGCAGATTAAGTATTCCAGATTAGCGAAAAGTTCTTTGGATTGAAAACAATACAAAATCATCCAAAACGACAATAGTACCAGCTAATACTTTTGTTGTTAACAGATTCACAAAGTTGCGTACGTTGGACAAACTTTGCCAGCAGACTGTTCCCATTCATCAAAATGGTATGGTAAAATGCATCCTCATTTATCTATTATCTACATGTCAAAATTTGACTGTTGGTCATATGAGAAACTTAATGACTAAATCATTAGCTAACTATATGATTTATGTTGATATGTAATTGCTCAAGATTGCAGGCCATTACACAACAACTTGGAATTTTTGGCCCCCCAAATACACTGCCAATATGTTGAGCTCTTTAGATGGTATGAATAACGAACAATTAAAACAAAAAGCAAAACAAACAAACAAGACGATATTCCTCATTTTGTTTTATGGGAGGAGGTCCGTGTAGCAACTTCCTTTAACTGAGGGAACCAACCACCTTACTGAAGGATCTTTTGGTCAGAATCAGGGCAACTGGTATTAATTTTCGAAAAAATATTAGAGCTTCTAAGCCAATGTTGCATTTACATCCCATGGGTGCCGAGTTGATGGAATCTATCAATCACTCAAAGGGACCCTACGTTTCACAGGATGTGTGGTCAGAATTATCATCGTATAGGATCTGTATTGCTTGGAAATTGGTAAAAGACCCCAGTTTGCCTCACTAATATTTATAATACTGAAAATGAGATAAACAACATAATGAGTGGTGCTGCAGTAGGATACATTCAGCTCGAAATTGGTCAGGGCTTGTAGGTAATGTTGGTAGGAGCATAAGATATTGGTTAAACATTTCGAATGGCTAGTAGATGGAGATATAAAGAGCATCCTGAACTTGAATTATCGCCTACGTCGTCCTATCTAATAGGACAACGCTGGTCGACACTAAATTTTAACCCACAACTTCTGACGTAGCTGGATTGTGAATAGTGGGTGATCTTACGGAGAAAAACTTCCCAGCGATATATTAATTGTAGAGCCATAGAAAAATGACTTCAAAGATTGTCTGATCTACGCCCAATTTTTATTGTCTTATGATATCCACTAATACACCCTTATGGTGAAGATGGATCTATGAGTTGGATACATTTGTGAGATGTGCCATCACCAAGACTTACAGCTACAAAATAACTGCAGCTCAGGCGGACCCGTGTTAACTGGCGTTGTGGGGCGCAGCGTCCATGGTGCAATAATCAGGTAGATGGGGTTAAGGGGTGTTTGACGGATAGGGGAGGGGTTTTTGGGTAAGTGGGTATGTAGGTTTGCCTTGTGGATCGATGGCTGGAGACAGAGTAGCTAGGAAAGGATCTCGAGTAGCATGGATTCTTTTGGGGGGGTGGAGTCTAGACTTCTATTGCTTTAGAATACAAAATACTTAACGCTGTAGACTCCTTGCGGCCGTAGACTATTACATACAATACATTTGACGGTTTACATGGCAATCTGAGGAAGAAAGATTTCGTATTAATTCGGAAATCAACCAAACTCAGAGCTGATCTTACTCTGGCTTATGTATGCCATTCTTCTGTGATTCGATTGTTTCTTTTGGTAGGAAAAAAACGTTTATCATTACCTCATCTCACACCGAGGACCTCACTATCGGGCACAAAATTATCAAGATTCAATGGCAATTTGCAGGTGGGGCTTGATAGGCCAGATTTGTTTCCTCACTTTCACATGCAATCCAAAAGTGGCCCTGAAATTAAATGAAATACTTCGCTTTATAGAAACAAATCGGTGATGATAACAAACAGGGTGGACATTATATGCAGAAGTGTTCCAATCAAGTTATTCAATTAATGCAGATCTGAAAAAAAGCAACAACGCGTTTGGAAAACTAATTGCATGTAAGTTCCCAAACTTCAACATACTAACAGAATACACCAGTTATCATTCAAGCGTTTTACTTTTGCTAAAACAAACAAATGATTCCTTTACCGTCAACCTACAACACATTATAAACCTTTAACGTACGCTGCAGGTTTATATACAATGAGTGTTCAGAACAGAGGACTACCTCATTCACATATCCTGCTCTTCCCTGCATCCTAACAATTAAAAAAGTTCCATCTATAGAGTCATCTCAACACAATGATAACTACTGAAAATAACTCCAATATGGAAGTAGACCCGGATGGTTATAAAGCTGTAAAGAACTCATGATGCATGGACCTTGTGGGTACCGCACTCCTGATGCCCATGTTGAAGCAAGGAAAATGCACCAGCATTTTCCAAAGAAGTTTCAATATAAACAACTTTTGATGGGCAGATGGGATTCCATTTATAGGAGAAGAACACAGGTACTAATCAATAAAAATAATGTCCTTTTTAATACCAGAATATTCATCCCCTTATAACAGAAATTATTGATCAATTTGATGCCATATAAATTTCGCGTTGTGCAGATTACTACCCAGATCAGTGAGTACCTATTTAATATGTGAATAAAAAGAAGGGATCTGATAGAGAGAGTCCCACAATTGTTATCGGAATGCTCAGATACTCCCACAACGGATGAGATCAAAAGATATCTAGATTGTAGATACATATCAGCTACAAGAAGCTTGCTGAGATCTTTTTCATTTGACATACATCATAGCAGCCACAGTGAGTCGTTTGCCCCTTCCATTTCCAATGAGAAAACACCTAGTAATTTCCAGAAGAATGTGTCCTTAAACGCATGCTAAACAGACCCGTATAGTAAAAACAAATTCACAACTGGAATGGTTTGAGGCAAACAAGAATCTGAGGATGTCGAGAGCTAACTATTCAATTTTCCTACACGTTGGGTCTGGGTGCAACATGCAAAGATGGAACTAGAAAAAAAGGGGAATCAGTTGGTAGAATTTACTCGCACATCCTGCAGTGAGAACGTTTTTCATGAGAATGCATACTTAATTTTTTCAAAGGAAGCACTTCTTTTGAAACATCAAACAATTAATGAGTCCATAGATACTTATAAAGGAGGCATGTTTACGCATTGGGATTATTGGAGATGATAAAGAATTGAATGACTGCTTGGCTGAATGCTGCGTGTTGGGCATCAGGAAATGAGTTGAGAAGTCTTTTTGTGACGATACTAATTCAACTGTCAAGTGTCTGATTCGTCCAACTTGGAGGAGCAACATGAAATTTATCAGAAGATATAACATCATTACAATAACAAAGAGATTCATTGGAAGCTTTACGTTAAATGAAAAACACTTGAATCTATACGTTGTTTGAGATCGAAACCATCTTCTGAAATAGAAAGGTTTTGAAAGAATACAATTGAATGCCAGCTTCCATATTCCACTTTGAGAATGACACAGAGGGAATCCGCCTTTCAATGAGGAACTATAATATGACAAAGGTTTCTTAAAAGGAAGTACATGATAATCATTCGCTCTTTTAAATGATTATATCAAAACCTACCCCAGCTTATGAAGCATGTAATAAAAATCAGTTGTTAATGAGAGACGCTTATTTTTTATAAATGGGCATGTGGTACTACTGGGGGAAGACATTTTTCTGGAATACAATAATTTCCAGCTGATATCATAATCCAAATAGTTTCTTCCAGTTGCTACTTCGATATCCGCTTTGTTATTACCATGGCGGACAGTCACATTCACGATTCCATATTCCTTTGGACATTAGTGGCAGAATCAACTTTTGAAATAAGACCGGACCAGTTAGCCGAACACGTTTGAAACATCTTTCATCATTTGGGATGAAGCGCCTAATGGCAAATAAATTTTGTTTGAAGCCTTAGATAGGCCTTGCGAGATAGCCTTCGATTAAATATGAAAACAACAAAAAAAAAAGCGCAGACAAACCATTTGGAGGCCTACAATGGTATTTGGTGTGATTTTCGTCAGACTACTACCGGTAATTCCAAAAGAACACGAGCTGAATATTTAGATGCCTCACTCACTCTTCATAGTTTGTTGGCCATTCTTTAAAAATTTAATGAGCTGAAACAAATATTCGATTTGTTGGGAAAGTACTGCTTCTGAATGCCGCTGAAGTACTACTTTCTTTTGACAAATGGTTTTTCCAAATTGGGGATGGCTCCTTTTATAGTGATGTTTGGACAAGTGACCTTATAAAGTGCCTACTGATATAGTATAATGACATCCAATGATCCAATCGATCAATCGTCGACGCAGTTTACCCGTCCCTCTGCAGAATTAAAATGACCCAACATATTTGCAAGAAAGATCACATATTACTCAAAAATAAATGTCCATGAATTGAATGATACAGATTATGAAAAATGATTCAATGTGAAGGAAGAATATATTTTAGCTCTGACAATGTGTGTTAATGCAAGTGGTGAACACTAATGATGGAAGATCTAGGGTACCCACGGAATTTTAAATAGCTTAGATTTCCTGGAATTCCTAATCATGAAGTACAGTTAACAGTAGAACTCCATTTATGCTGTCTAATAGGAATCTAACTCAAAGTGAAGGACTATGCAACGGAACAGATTGTATTGTCACACATCTTGGGAAACTGGTCTATTATTGCAAATATCATCTCCGGAAAACACCTTGGCTCGAAAGTAACATACAAGAATTTTTTATGTCTCCTAATGATCAAAGTGGGCCATTTCAAGTTAAAACGACGTCAACTTCCTGTAAGACACCATGGTTTTCGCTATGACAATTCATAAAAGTCAAGGACCAGTCTCTCAACCATGTTGGATTATACTTCCTAAACAAGTATTCACTCCAGGCCAATTATATGTAACACTATCCCGAGTAACAAAAAGGACAGGATTAACTATTCTAAATGTTGACGACGACATTGAAGATCCTATTTCATTAAAAATATTTTTACAAAGAGTATTTCAAAATATATTGTCATTAAAAGCTGAAATAAATGAGGGTATTTCTTATTTCATCCTCATATGTTATTTTATTATGCGAATTCATACTATTCAACTAAACAGTGTTTCTGTTTTGGACAAATCAGGTATACTTTGAAGATTAATGCTGAACTACGCATGATGTATCAGCGATTCTTAAAAATTTGGTGTCTCAGAAGTTATATTACTCACCTTCGCAAACAGTGTTTATTTGATTTATTTATTTTGTTGCTAAGGTAAACAATATCATCGTCACATTAACCAATTTTAACATTCCTCAGACCTTAATGATCAATGACTTTCACAAAATGAATCAACTCGTAATGGCTTCTGATGTCTGGATGTCGCCCATACCAGGATGACACGAAACTCTTGGGGGACACTGAGACATAAAATTAAAGTGGTAAATGACTGTAGTAAATTATAAATATGTGTCTGCATTTACTAAGATTTGTATGAAAGAAGGGAATAATATGATTATTTGATGACGTCCATGCAGTTTTATTTTTCCCCCTGGCTGGTAGATATCTTAAATTATAAATGGTAAAGGGAATATATAGGAGCTGTCATATTGCTACTCAGTACCGGAATGACGACATTGACGTGTTGACTGAAACTGTTTGGTAAGTTTCCTCCATACTTACCCAAATATCCCTTTGTGTATAACTTCTAATTGTTCTAACATCGCTATTAGTGCCTTTCGAAGTTGGCTTATGGTACCACAAATAGAAAATTTTTTGACTACCCAATTAACCCTGTGAAGAAATGACAATTTGTGAACTCTGCAATTAAGAGCAAGGAATTCCATTAGGATCTTTCTAAAAGTAAGCTTCGTCTATGTCAATTTCTGGGCTTTTATTTGCTCTTGCTCAAGTCTCTCGTTCTTGATGGCACTTCAATAAATAGGGCTGAATGATCAATTTCCTGATCTCCACGGTTTGTTGATTACCCAAAGGTAATGGCAGAGGCAAGTGAGTGAAATTTCCCTTTGATTGTTGTTAGTGGCTTTCTGTTCTTTTTTGCCCTACCACTGTTTTTTCTCTTTCGTCGCCTTGCTACTTTATCTTCTATAATTTGAGGAAAATTGAAAAATAAACGTGTTTGGTACTGGTACCTATATTAAGTTAAAGCTTGCTGGTTAGATGAATTAAGCTTTATGTAAAAGCTCTCTTAATTATAGAAAAGGTTGTTTGTCCTGACAGAAGGAAGTCATTATCTTCAGTTAACAATCATCACAGAAGGACCTAATGGTAAGGGATTTTGGGATTTCATCTGATTGTTCATTTTCCCTCTGACACCAGCATTTTTATCTTCTATAGAACTTCTAACTTGAGTCCAAATATATCCTTTCAGTTAAATTTAGCAGCAAGTCTTTCAAGGTGCCTAAGCTTTACATAGAGGTTCCTCAAATGGGCCAACAGTTGGGCTCCCGAAGGTATTCAGGGTGTCCTCTTGTCCTCTCCTCCTGTTGTATCAATAGTCCCTACCTCCTAGGTTGACTAGAGAATCTTCAGTTGAACGATTTTCTGCTTTGCTGATTTAAATTATGTTCTTCTTGCTGGCATCTGTCGGTCAATACAATTATTCATTTATCTTTCTCGTCATTTAGTATGTCTCTGAAGCCTCTTAATTTAAGATTCGTGATTATTTCTTCATCCATAATTTTTTTTAATTCAGGTCCTCAATGTCGTTCTATTTTGTTTAGGTTTGCCATTAAAAACTAATTTTTCATTCCACAAAATTTCCTTACGATTACCTGCATTATTATTAAAATTAAATCATATTACCAATTGTACAAAGATTATTCAATTTCCCTAAGTTTGTACCCAAATCCCCTTTATATATACACTTTTTGACCACATAAAACTTTCTACACACCAAACTTTTTAATGTCATGAGTATATTTGTAATTTAGATACTTATTGTTCTTTATCTTTATTTACAATTTTATTTTCTGTATGTACGACATAAATTTTTATTTTGTTTCCTAAAGTGGAAACCACACAAAAAAAATAGCGGAGAAAAGCAACACTTAAAAAAAGTTGAGTACTTAAATGAAGGTTATTTTCTTCCCGGCTAGGTAAGATTATCTTTAATATAAGGCTAGGAGGCGGAGAATCTTAGAGCTGCATATTGATAATCAGTACTTGGAATCGGACATTGACGTGGTTGACATGAACTGTTTGGGTACGTTCCTCCATACTTTTATTCAAATCTACTTTGTAATGGGGCCTCATCATCTCTATGTGCACATTTTGTCAACTGACCCTTGTGGTTAAAAAAAATGACATATCGATCATTTAGAGAAATAAATATTTTATAAAATTTGCAAATGGATTGATGTAAGATATGTACCAATAACACACAAGTTGGTGTGTGTTCACAAGTTTGAGCAACAAAAAGTTAAAAAAAAACTTTTAGATAAATCTTACTTTTTTGTGTCTCTTCAGTCATTCTGGCTTCCTATTAGGAACTCTGATGTAATTTGCCAATAATTAATTCCTCTTTTAGCAATGGGAAGGATCATTTTGTCATATTCACCATTCTTTTGGAACTACTAGCAGCTTCTTGATCGCTTCTTTTTCATTCCCTTGGGTACTGATTCAAGTAAGTTTTCATTCAGTCCAGTTAGAAGTTCTATCTTGAAGACTTGCTTATTTGCATGTAATCTATTGAGTGAGTGTGATCCTATCTGGTTTTTTTTCAAATTTGTATAATCTGAAACTATCACTAAATGTTGGGTCACACAACACACCTCAAGACTCTCATTGTTTCCTTTTTCCCCTACACCTGATTGTGTGATATGCTAGTTTGGAAAGGGAACAACTGATTGTGAGGGTTGTTTCAGAAAATTTGGTGATGTTCAGGTTTTGAACTCGGAAGAACAGGAATACTTGATCTGTGTTTTTTACCATTAACTCTTGTCTATTTCTGTTTTTTTAATTTAATTGTTGCTACGTTTTCTCGTGTTACATAACAGGGGCTTCCTTTTTCCGCAAAATACATCCTCTAAGCTCCTGTTCTTACATGGAACCTCATGCTGCAACTCCACTGATGATAAACAACTTCAACTCAGTTCAATGCTATGAACATTTCTGATTCTGATGTGCTTCTCCTGTAAAATTCTGTCATCTGTGCGGTAAGACGATACTCTTATAGTTCTTGCTCTTTCTCGTGCTTTCGGTTTCTGGTTACTCTTGCTAATACTTTACTCCTACTTGTACTCTACTCTCCTATTTATTGATACTTGTACTTTTTGCTTGTGCTTATGGTATGTATTTTTTTGTAGTTACTGTTTCTTTTGGGTTCAAGAATGTTTTTTTTTAATTAAATGCCATATTGGGTAATTCCTTGGTTTTTTTGACTCCTATTATTTTCTTGAGCCGCGGGTCCTATTTGAAACAGTCTCTCGTCCTCCGAAGGTAGGAGTAAGTTCTACGTACACCTACCCTCTTATATCACCTGTAAATCCCAACTGAGCATTTTGGTTCCTATGCGGTAAAATGATAATCTTTGTGATTGCCTTATAATATCTTACTTACCAAAATGAGAATCACTTGAAGTTTTTTGAACAACTAATTTTTCTTCCTTTTTTGTTTTCTTGTCTTGTATATGCAGATGTAACTAGTAGGTTTAACTCTAATCATTTTTTTGTATAAATAACCTATATTATCAAACAATTAGATCCACTCTAATATTTCATCATCAGCAACCTTTTTATTGGATTAAACCAAAACTGCTCTGTCAATGCCCCTTTTAAACTCTTTCCTTGTTTGTGAAGCTCAAATGCTATTTACTTTTAATAATCTGCTTCATGGTAGGTCTGTATTTAATACAGAACTAATCAAAGTTTAGATCTTTTTGTTTTGTATTTAAGAAATATCGAATTAATTTCTTGTGTAGTGGTTTTTTTTCTTTTGATATATATGTTAACAAACAATCGTTGTTTGTTGGTGTTTTGGTTTATCACAACTACGTTGTGTTGTTTATTTTTGTTTTTTTTCGAATGCTATTACTACTTATACCTATTCGTTTGTTTGTGGTTTCCTTTAACTGCTATATTTCCTTTCCTTTTCATTCAAAATAAGTTTGTCGGGGAGTAGGGTAAGTAAGGTTTGCATAACTATATTTTTCAAAACGAGTGTACGTTAGTCAGACTTTAACTATCAATGAACTCGACTCAAGTAACACTTCTATCGCCTTGTGAAAGTAGAAATATTAGTTTTGAAAAAAAACCTCTGACTCAGAGTACTGCAGCATCAGAGAGTTTGAAAAGAAATCGAGCAACGTAGAATTAATACACAAAGCCGAATCACATTTGTAAAATCAAATAGTACAACTCCTATGATAAATTTGGAATAAGATATATATACGACATGTCTATGTCATGTGGTTTAGATACTAGGAGCTACAATTTAGGGACGTTGTGAATTCTAAGTTTAGATCTAAATTCACCTACCTTAACTTAGCTGAATTTTTCATATATATAGGCTAGATATCGAGTTCTGTTGACCTGCAAACCTGTTGTTTGAGCCACTAAGGATTCAAGAAACTTATCACATCCGTGAATTTGCGCTAAGGAGCGTAAAAGAATCCTTCAAAAACGTCTGTGATGTGTTTCTTTCATCACACGGGAACTGATCCTTTAACCCTCCACGATTGGTGTGCTTCATTCCAGTTTTTTGTTTCAGCTGTTTCAACCACTGCTTTGCCTTGGCTTTCATTTTCTTCCTGCAGTTGAACATTAACAATTTGGTTTGAATGTAGGTGAAATTATGCAATTCGAAGAGGCATCTTACAAGAACGATATTGGAGGTTTCTCCAATGTGACAGTATTTTTTCTCTGTATGTATTGATTTTTCTTTCGGACTAAAGATGTTCACAACTGACGCATAGTTTCACGTAACTTTTGATATCCTTTTTCTCACCTTTTTGTCAGAAGTGTTAGAAATTTTCAAGCAGAGTCTGTTCAGAACTGATTGTCTTCCTCGCGACTTCCTAATCTGTTGCACGTCCAAAAACTTTCAGAAAATTCAAACAAAAGTAGCCAAACTAAAGAATGAACTTTTTGCTCTGAAGTATCGACTAATGTCAAAATGTGTCTATCATAAGTTCTCCTTTTGCTCCTTCTGTCCAATTCCATTCCACAAAAGTTGACAATCTATGGAATCACAAATTGATTTCTATAATGGGTTTTTGGTGGAGCTCTTCTGGGTTGGTCAGTAGCTTTTGTAATTTCTAAACCATTTCCAATTTTGTTTTATCCATCTCTTTTGTGCACTTGGTAACTTCATAATGATTCTCAGCAGCAACAATGAGAGTTCGGGCGGGCCAGTGCATGACACCTTAGCAAAGTTTGGTGCCTAGGTTGATTTATTATGTAAGAATTGTATCTGGTTTCAGTTTTGTGTCATGATGAAGTTGCTTTGACGTTATAAAAAATAAAAACTGTTCTTTAATATGCTTCAGCTCCCATATTTGTGCTGTTGAAACGTTGTCTGTTTGACAAGTGATTATGAGTTATCATTGATTTTATGGCTTCATTTATTATTCTTTATATCTCTCTTTAGAGATTATCTTTTTGGATCCAAGGAATCATTACTGTCCTTAATCTCTAACATCATTGTGTCACTAAAGTGGGTGTTGGATAATGTTAAGGTGCCACTAATACTATCCTTAGTCGATGACTTTTTAGGATGGAAATTTTTCTTGGTATAGGTGCCAATCAAACTATTCAGATATGTTACACATCTAAAACATAAGCTGGAGAAATTGTAGGGGAAATTAACTTGATCAAAGTGTGAGAAAAACTTTGTGTGTTTTCGAATCAAAAGAGAAAATTCTGAGGTTCACCTCTTGTTTACCTGTTTCTTCGAATTTAGACTGGTCCGTCTGTTGGTTAACAAACACTCTTTGGAGAGAGCACTTTGACTAAAAATAACGAAGTAAATGTTTGGTTCAGTGAATAACATGCAGATATATGAGTTTGGTTGTGTTTAGATACAGATCCTATCCATTTCTTGCTGAGCTTCTCCCTCTCAAAGAGTTCTTCTCATATCTACTCTCACCTTCTACCTCCTCCTCCAATTAATCTAAGAGACAGGTTTTCCATAAAACTCATTGTTTCAATCTTCCTTATTTGTAACGCTAATTGATAAATGGTGTTATTAATAATCTTGTGATATTGCTCTGGCTAATTATTATGTATTAATCTTGATAATTGCTCGCTAATTAATTGTGTCTTAATTTGTCC